>VWZI01004541.1:0-87736 GCA_013396835.1 Psilopogon haemacephalus | reverse complement strand
GGGGAGAAGGGGGGAAGGGCGCGGAGGGGAGAAGGGGGGAAGGGCGCGGAGGGCAGAAGGCGGGAAGGGCGCTGAGGGCAGAAGGCGGGAAGGGCGCTGAGGGCAGAAGGCGGGAAGGGCGCTGAGGGCAGAAGGCGGGAAGGGCGCTGAGGGGCAGAAGGCTGCAAAGGCGCTGAGGGGCAGAAGGCTGCAAAGGCGCTGAGGGGCAGAAGGCTGCAAAGGCGCTGAGGGGAGAGCCAAGGAGATATGGAGGAAGAAAGCACTGAAGGAAGAGCCAACGGGAGATGGACAGGGAAGGCACAGACGGGAAAGGAGATGGAAGGGCAAAACCTGAGAGGGGAGATGGAAGTAAAAGGCACTGGGAGGGAGGAAAGATGGAGGGGGGACCACTGAGAAGGAAGAAGGCTGGTCCAAGGCTGCTGACCATCCTTCTCTTGCTCTCTGCCAGGCTCAAGGATGGCCATGGGGGGCCATGCCAGGCGTTTGACGGGACCCCACAGGCAGCAAGGGACACGCTCCTCTCCACCACAGGTCCTTGGCAAGAAGCTGCAACGGAGAAAGAAGAAGAAACAGCAGCCACAATGCAGGAGTGCCACTGCCACCATCATCACAAGGGCAGGTGAGCTGGGCTGGCCACTGTGGCAGGCACAGGCAGAGGCCAACCTGCTCCTGGGAGCCATCCCCATAACACACCATGTAGGGTCTGGGCAGGTGTGAGGAGGGGAAGAGTCACCAGGTGAAACCACCTATGCACCAGACTGGTGTGTGAACCCCTCCTCAGTGCTGTGTGTTTGAGCAGTGGACACCACACAGACAAGAAGGGATATGCAGCCAGGGTGGGTGTACCAGCAGGAAAGCAGCATGGACTCACCCCTCCATGTTGACCAGAGGATGCGGTGCTCATCTCTCTCTCTCCATCCTGCAGGGAAATGGCTGTGGAGAGAAAAACAAAAACAAAACACAAACAATTTTCCCTAACAAATAATCTCTGGCACTTCAAAACCTCTCTCTAAACCGACAGCCTGTTGATACATAGAGTTTCATATATAGCTACAAATCTATACATAAACCCCAGAGGTGGAGTGTGTGTAACTACACAGCATAAGCAGTAGGAGGCACAAGGCATCTGTCAAGAAGTTGCATAAACTGCCTGTGACTTGGGATGCTGTAAATATGTAGTGGCTTTCCTTTTGGGGAGCTACAGTATAGTTGTCTAAATATTCACTGTTCCACCAGCATGAGTCACAGCACTGATCTGGCTTCCCACTCCATGGGGCTGAGTTGCTTCTACAGCTACAGAAAGGGGAGAGCAACTTCAAAACAATCTTCCATGTCGAGCAGTAGCCAGGCACCTCCAGTCCCTTAGTGCAAAAGGTATCTGGATGTTTCCACCTGGCTTTAGATATTGCTGAGTAAGAAAAACAGTAAGTGCTCCATCTACACAGACTCGTAGATGGTGAAAAAGGCTTTGGGGGAAGGTGGCTACAGCAATGGAAGGAAACCAGCTGGCAGTGCAGAGGTAAATTGATTTGGGCAGATGAATTGTGACGAGATATTGCTGCTTGGGCAGAGAACTTTGTGGTCAAAGTACATCATGTAGATGCTCACATACCCAAGAGCTGAGCCAGCAAAGAACATCACAACCACCAGCAGGTGGATCAAACTGGTAAGTTTCAAGTGGCTCAGAGGAATCTGACCCAGCAACATAAGAGCGAATTATTTCTACCTTGATGGGCCCATGACACCTCAGAGCCAGCAAGGAAGGGATGTAACATATAGGTGGGCTTGAGATCAATGGGTGGACTTAACCATGGACACTATTGCACAGGTTGTGCATAAGTGTGAAATGTCTGCTGCAATCAAACAGGCCAAGTGGGTCAAGCCTCTGTGGTATGGGAGGTGCTGGCTGCAACATAAACATAGGGAAGCCTGGCAGCTTGATTCCATCGGTGTCACAAACCTGCCATGGCAAATGCTGTGTGCTTGCAATGATACAAACAACTGTGGCTGGAAACATGTCCAGTGCCCCATGCCACTGCTCAGAACACCATCCTGGGTCTTGAAAAAGAAGTCCCGTTGACATGGCACCCCAGAAATTGAGTCAGATAATGGAACTCAGCTTCAAAACAGACTTACAGACACTTGGGCCACACCTAATAGCACTGAGTGGGTGCATCACATCTCCTGTCATGCATCAGCTGCTGGGAAGGCCAAAAGTTACAACAGCCCTACTAAAAACAATCCTGAAAGCAATGGGAGGAGGGACCTTTAAAAACTGGGACTAGCACAAGCCCCAGAAGGGAGAACAGGGGGAATGAGAAAATCCCTCTGTGCTAACTGGACTGCCAGGACTTAGTTGCCAGCAGAGTTAAAACCAGGATGATGTTTTACAGGTGTGAGAATCGTTATGCTACCCAAACAGATAAATATTTACCACTTAAAAAAAAAAAAAAAAAAAGCCTTTAAAAAAAGGAAGAAAAGTTGGGGAAAAGACCCCTAAATTTTCCTATCAATTTGTTTCCTTATTAATGGGCACATAAAGGCACAGCAAGCACTTGTCTCATCTTCCTCTAAGAAATTAGCAAGGAAGCCTCAGAGGCAGTACACACATTTTTCTAACAGCATTTACCATTTTAACAGATAAACACCACAAACCCAGGAAACAGCAGGCCTGCTCCCCTCCATTGCTCAAAATCTCAAGTCCTGGGGGGAATCCTGACTCAGCCCAAAGTCAAGCAGAAACAAATCAGAAAGATGCAGAAATAAACAAGGCATCGACTTCTACCATTGGAGACTCTATTCAAGCAGATCAGAGTCTTTCTGCTCAGCTTAACAAAAGCCTTCGATGGGATGGGGCTCTCGAGGACCCCGTGGCAGAGGAAGAGAGGCTGCGTGTCTATAAGATGAACAGAAGGAAACGCTATGAATTGTACATCCAGCAACACCTGCTCAGCTGCCAGGCATTGCCCTCTGCTTCATGGCAGAGCACCATGCACAAGCAGTGATCACACAGCATGGGAAGGAGATTGCTGCAGCTCTTTTCCAGCAGAGCAAGTGTGAACTGGTCCTGAGTGCTGAACAAGCTCACACAGTCTCCAAGCTGCAACCAGCAGTGCCACCCAAAACCTCCCAACAAGTTCTGTGACTTAGTCTATAGCTGCGTGGGGGACAGGGCATTTAAAAACAACTCCACCTGTTAAAGTAGGGATGCAGCTCAAACTGCTTCAGCATGTTCCTTTCCCCTACTGCCTGTTAGTCCTGGAGCATGCCTCATTGTTGCTATTAGTTTATTGCAAACTAATACTCACTGCATCACTCCCGATCTTCGCAGATGAATTGCTGGCCCTGAAACCTGCAAGCACAGCCCTTGGGGCAGGTGGGCAAACTGAGTGTGGGCAGCTGAATGATCAGATACCTAAAATGATTTGCAAGCACAAAACTTACCCAAGTACTTGATATGGCATGAGCTGCAAAAATCAGGATTGGAGTCCAGCCCTCATCTCCTGGTTTGTAACCCAGTTGCTAGGTATAGTATTTTACTTTGTTATGAAACTTCATTGCATCAGGCCCTCAGATTTGACATTCTGAGGCAGCAAAGCACATATACCAAGGAGAATGGAGCACCCTGTAACAAGGGGACTTTCCTTCTCTTGCTGTGTGCTAGCCAGGAGCCCATTTGGCCAGTATGAATTAGAAACCACATCACGCAGCAGGCCGCTTTGCACTCCCCTGCTTCACCTTCTTGTAGGACAGGAACATCCTTCATGCAGAGTGTTCCCCTAATATTAAAGGAAAACAGCCCAGGGCATACCAAAGAATCTGGAAGTTAGATAACACATCTGAAAGGAGAGAAAGCTTTTCCTGAGGCGCTCCTGAAAGATACCCTTCTGATTTTTAAATTTTCTCCTCAACAGCTCTTCAAATGGACTGTCTGTTGTGCAGCAATGGATGTTTATATAACAGACTTCTCTCCTGTTTGAGCCCTGACACACTGCATGAGACTCAAAGGCTCGCAGAGGCTTTTGCAGGAGCAGCAGCTTGCTTTAGAACAGCTTCAGAGCTCCCCAGGTTCCAATAATGTCATTACACGCAAATCTAGAGCTTTCGCAAGCGGATAACCAGATGAACAATAAAAGCAAGCAAGAAGTCCCCTTATGAATTAATTAACTGATGCTCAATTGCACCCATTTCTACCCTGCCAGAGACAGCAACAACAACAAAAAAAAAAAAACAAAACAGCACGTGGGCAAGCTCAGAAAGGCTTAAAAACAGATTAAGGATCCAGAGAAACACTACAACATTCCTCCCCAAACGTTTGTAACCACCCTTTTTGTTCTCGTCAAGTTTAATGCATAACACATTCTTAGTCCTATTTTCTGCTGTACTGACTCAGGCAGCATTTGAGCCTCTCCATTTTTAACCAGAATTTAAAAGGAATTCTGCTTACATTTGAAGAGCAGAAGTGCTTCACTTGCAGGAGATGCTAAAATCCATACCAGAAACTTTTCAAATCTAAAAAAAACCACATCAGATGGACAAGTCGAACACACCCCAGAGAAGACTTTCAGCTGCCTTCAAGGTGCTTTTTGAATGGGATACTAAACTGATAATCCCACAACATTTAGTGTTGCTTTTTTTTTAAAACCACACATTAAAAAAAAAAAAAAACACCTTCCTAGAACTTGCAGACAACACCAACGTGATACAAGAGTAACAAAGGGAAGCTGGGGCCAGCAGGACATCTTGTGTACTTATTTCTAAGTCATACCCATAACAAACACTGGAAAGCTTTGAATGAAAAATAAAGAGACTTCCCTGGGTGATGGGTTTCAGATCATTTATTACCAATACAGTAAAAGACAAATTGAAAATTCCGAAGGGGGAAGGTGGGAAACGTCAAAGACATCAGAACACTTGCACAGAGCTAAATCTGAGCTTTGCAAATGCTGGAACATAAATAATTTAAAATGAAAGTATCTTTAAAAGGTACATAGTTAGGTTTGTTTGCCTTACAAAAAATCAGGTGTTTCATCCTAAAAACCGTAGCCTAAGGGGTGCTTCGTGTTTAACTAGGGACAATTAATGGCTACTAAGTAAAACAATCTTCTCTTAGATCTCCTGTAAATGAATTCAGAGGAAGAGCATTGTCAGAGCAGTCCCAGGTCCGTGTTCTTCCAGCGTCCTGTGTCCAACAGTGGCCAGCACCAGATGTTTCAGGAGCGAGGTACATGAAACTGTGAAGCCAGCAATGATGCAACAGGTTTCCCAAACAAAGAGTTCTGCCCACTTGAAACCCCACGCTTAGGGGCAGAGTTGTTCCTTCCACGAGTCTGTTACACCACAAGTCAGATCTTGGGGTAACGTTCAGGGGAGGATTGCAACATGAATTTACGGCACAACTCCTAAGCAGCGTAGTCTGAAACCAACACGTGTAATGAGAAGACCACACTGCTCTTACCAACTCCAGAGCAATGCCTGCCTGGCTCTGGCATCCTCTATCACCCTGTTTTAGCATCTGGTTTCAGATTCTGTTGTTTATTGGC
The DNA here is from genome assembly GCA_013396835.1 of Psilopogon haemacephalus. Classification (NCBI taxonomy): domain Eukaryota; kingdom Metazoa; phylum Chordata; class Aves; order Piciformes; family Megalaimidae; genus Psilopogon; species Psilopogon haemacephalus. The sequence continues at coordinate 82,193 of VWZI01004541.1, read as the reverse complement.
TTCTTTTAGGATTGTTTTAGGGTCTGGTTTTCTGAGGCAAGTGCCAAGATTAAGGATGTTCTGTTCTGAGCTAATAAATAAGTAAAAAACCAAAACAACAAAACCCCTGAACCACACAGACTCAAACCTTCCCTCCTGCTCCATTTTCAGTCTCCCGAACCATTTCTGTTCACACATGTGTACACTTCCACACTGTTCATCATCACACCTGCACAAACACACATTAAGGACAGCTCAAGAAGAGCCTCCTGAGTTTCTAACTTGACACTGACAAAAGTCACCTTTTGGGCTATGCACTAGCAAAGTCCTCTTTAAAAGCAGGCCCAGGGCTGACGCTGCATCAGAAGGTGACCTACACCCCAGAGCAGTTTTGGAATACATGGAAAAGCTGTGTCCAGCTAAGTGAAGTCTACCAAGTGTTTCTGAGATGCTACACCAAGGCAAGGCACGCTGCCAAAGTCGGTGCTCCCCGCACTACGCTGCTCCCTGTCAATATAGAAAAAACACATGGGTCAAGGATGAAACCTCTGCACCTTATCTTCATCAAAGCACACAAACTAATGTAACATCCAGGTGGACTTCCGCAATATCTGAAGTTATTCTCTTTGGTCCTCAAACTCATCATGCACTTAGGACTGGAGAGGTTATTCAGCAGCCTACAGACAGATAAATGCTACCCCATCCCAGTGACATCCTGAATACCAAAGTCCAGAAAGTACCTGTGCAATGAGAAGCTACAGCTGTAGATTTTGCTATGGAACCAAAATGTCCTTCACTACCACCTACTCTTCACAACTCCCACAACAGTGTCTCACACCCGGTCCCAGCATCTCCTCCTCCACTCCAGGTCCCCATACACAGGGGGCATTTTCTGAAGCCTGCCTAGTTACAGCTCCCTTAGTGCAGACAGTACAGTGTCAGGAAAAACTGGGCACTGGTAGTTTTCCACCACCATGCACCTAACTGTCCAACAATACAGGGACAACTTTTGGCCTGGCATTCTTTATTACAAGCCCTACCACACACACGCAGGTGCCAGTGCCTTACACAGACTGCAGTGCCATGGCAGCCACCGTAAGCAGGGAAGATGCACTGTGACATTCATCTAAAGAATCACTTGATCCTTTTTCTGCTGCCTGGAGCTACAAACCTGCTCCTCTTCCCCACTCACACCTTCAAACTGGACAAGAAAGCTGCATTTCTGCATCTGTTAAATACAGAATTCCAGATTTTTCTGCCTTGCCTTTTTTTTTCCAGAAGTTTCCAGACGGTTCTTCTGGACAAGACAGTCTCCTGGTCTAAACTGAAATGGAGGACAGCTCTGGCTACCTGTAACCAATTAACCTGGTAGGGTCAACTCACTGCATGACAGCAATCCACCCTTTTATTTTTGCACATCACCACAAAGCATCAAATGGACTTCCACCTGCCAGGCACCACTCCACGTTCCTTCTTACCTGCCATTTTTTTTCTCTGGGAGAATACTTCCAGTTATTTTCATCTGACTACTGCACTGTGGGGAAGGGAAGGGCACTTAGGACTTCAAAAGGTGAAGAAAGGAGCTCCTTACTAAGTTATGTTCCCACAGAAAACCGCATTCAGGACACACCGATAGTTAAAGCAGGAATTAAGAGCTGAGAAAGAGGTGGTGACAGGCAAGGTTCCCTTAGCCTGGCCAGAGAGTTAGGGTCTGCACCCGCTTCAGGGAGTGGAGAGTTAGCACAGTGTGTGAGATGGGACTGGGATGGATCAGAGCAAGAGAGGTGGCTGCCAGTCAGCACCCATCCAGGAGGCAGTCGTTGCCGAGGCACTCGGACGTTTCCAGCTCTATGCTGGAGAGGAAGCGCCGCGCGCTCTTGCGACAGTTGTAATCCAGCCTGGTGGTGTACACAGTCTTGGCGTGCTTCGGGTAGACAATGGTGGTGCTTGTGAAGCGCTGGGGCTTGTTGCGGGGCTCGAGGTGGACCTCTGCTTTGTAGTTGCGCCACGTGCAGTCGGGGACACAGATGACTGTCTGGCTGCAGGAGGAGACGCTGAAGCCCACCGGCATGTAGACGTCGTCGATGAAGTGCTTCTCTGAGTCGTATCTAACTGAGGAGGTGTACCTGAAACACCAGAGAGACCTGTCTGAGCTCTGCTCTGGAACAGCAGGCTGCACGTCCTGGAGAGCAGAGCTGTCGGGTACCGAGGTGACTCCTTGGCCATGCACCAGATGCCTCAACACAGGAACAGCCACATCACCCAGAAACTATCTCCTAGTGTCTCACTCACTTATGGGAAGAGCAGAAAGCCTTACGTTAGCAGCACGTCTGGTACTGTCACCATTTTGTCCAGCTGCCAGCTCTGCCAAACACCTACTCACTTGTGTCCACTGTTCTAAATCTGAGCCCTATGAATCTAAGAACCTCCTTCAAACTCCAGCGTCTAAACCCAGAGGCCTAGATTCACGTTTAGGTTTTGCACAATGGCATTCTAATTCCTCAGTGCCAAGGCCACATAAACACACCTTATCTTCTCAGGGCTCCTCTGCCAAGAGTCACACAGGAGCTCTCTGCTATCACTCCTAACATGAGGCACTCTCTGAAAGCAAACTTACGAAGATTCTCCCGGCAGGAAAATACTACGATTTACACATCAGGTTCTGCTGGCAAGAAAATCCCCTGTGCCTGGATTGCAAAACGAACTTTTCTTCTCTTTCACACTGCAACGACCCTGTGCTGGCTTTTCCACAGGGCTAACTGCTGTCAATTCCAGGGGTTTCCGAAATCCTCACATCATGTAGCAACTCTTTCTACCCTCCCCTGCACTGGGCTTCTGTTTGATGGTGTCAGCCTCCCTCTGCTTGCACGAATCAACCGGGAGCCGCCTTCTCATTACTGCAAATCATGAGGTTCAAAGGAATAATTCACAGGCTGTGAAGTGATACAACACATTAGAAAAAAAAAAATAACCATGCACTCTTCAAGTACTAACTTTTCCTCTTAGCTCACACAACCAGCCACAGCTGGTAAGATAAAAAGTGCCTGCAATAAAACCATGAGGTTACAAGAGCAAAATTCCTTTCCCCTAATAAAACAGTCCTAGAGAGATGGCTGCTGTGAAGAGCCTCCCTTATAATTACCTTCTGGTTAATGAGCTGAAAGGCTGATTGGAGCAGTGCAAGGAACTAAAAGCAGGGGAGTAAAATATAGGGAAGCCTTCCTGGAAGAAGTCCATATAGGATTAAAAGAGGCTGAACACTCCTTCAGCCCATACAAATGTCCAGGTCCAGGAATGTACAGCTGCATGGAACAATAGCTCTGCAAATAAATTAACTTGACTCACAAGCACTGATAAGGCCCTAACTACTCCTTGACATGCTAACTCCTTCAAAATAAGATGGGTGTAACACAGTATTTACCTTATTTCCTTGGCTGGGAAAGGGTCAAACTCAACTCCTTCGCCAAAGGATAAAGGACACAATCTTGGAGGGCAGCTGGAGAGAATAGGGCTGGGGGAGAACACAGAGCTCTGCAAAAGGAAAACAAAAAGGCAAAAATAACTCCTTTTATATGCTACAGTTGGGTATATTCTCAAGACAACACTTTCATTTAGCCCTTGCTAGAGAGCTGCTGAAGTTCACGTTTATGTGCAAGAGGCTCTGCTCCTCCAGGAGATGCCTACAGGTGCAGCCTGCAGCTCTGATCTGACACTGGCCTACAGCAGAGTCGTAGTGAGGCGCATTTGAAGACAAGCTCCTAACTCCAGGAGCTTGCCTCAAAGCAGCCACTTGGCAAAACAAGAAGGAAATACAGCCCTGTGGGGCAGCACAGCTTTCTGCAGTGTGAACTATGGTCTGTTTGCTGCATGAGCTCATGTTCAAGTTACAGCTAACATTATAGGAAGGGATGGGAGTGCTCTCTCTTTGCTGGATTCATCAGATATGCCCATGGACAAGTCACAGCAGGAAACTACTGTGGGGCATCTCAGCTCCAGCCACCTCCTTGTTTCACAGCTACACTCTGCATACTACTTGAAAGTGTTAGACCCAACAACCTAATTCACACACGCAACCAGGTGGGAAGGACTAACAACCTAATTCACACACACAACCAGGTGGGAAGGACTAACTCAATGAGTATCCCCACACCATCAGCTGGGCAAAGTTGGAAAGAAAAGGAGAGAAAAAAAGGAAGGAAACCAAAGTAGCCCTGAAGGGAAGCAACCCACTTGTGGTTTTTGAGGCCAGCTCTACACATATGCTTTACTACCCCAGGGCTCGGGGGGCTGTGAGCATCTCCTATGTGGTTCTCCTCCAGCCTTTTCCAATTTCGTGGCAGCAAGCCTGTACAACAGGGATCTGTGGTTCTCAAACTGCTTTTGCCAGCATTCAAAAATAACGTTGGGAAAATACAATTTAATGCGTAACTGTCCTGCTCTGGGCTACTCTCTGGAATAACAAGAGCCCAAATTTCCCTAAGGATTTTCAAAGACATGCTGTGATGCCGTCCCATTCCCTACCTGGACCAGGAGAGCCTCCCTTCTACCAGCAAGGCCGACTCCAAAGCCTGGGATTTTCTAGAAGCACTACAAGCTCCCCCGACCCAGCACAGACCCGGGTGCCCCGGTTAAGGGATTCCACAGCAGCAGATGTCGGTAGAAGGGGAACGGAGGTAAGCTGTTCCAAACCAGTCCTCCGGTCACCCCGGTGCCAACCCCCACGGTACTCCCGGGATGGTCTCTGACCCTCCGTCCCCCAAAGGATGCTGCGGGGCCTGGAGCGCGGGCGGCTGCCGGGGCGGGAAGTGCAAGAAGCCACTAGCCCGGCCGGCCCCGGGTGCTGCATCACGGCAGCAGCTTCTCAGCTCCACCGCCCGCAGGCAGCCACCGGGGCGCGGGGCCCAACACCTGCCGCAGCGGACCAGGGTCCCGCCGGCCTCACGGAGCTTCGGGGCACAGAGGGGCAGCGGCGGCGTCCGCGGTCGGTACTCACCGCGGTGACGGGCGCGGGCGGGTCGGGCTCCTGCAGCCCGCTGGTCACGGCGCGGTCGGGGCTGCCGGAGGAGAGGAGCCAGGGCGAGGGGGCGGGCCCGGGGCTGGGGGGCAGCCCGGAGTCGGGGCTGTCGAGCCCAGAGTCGCCCCGCTTCCTCATGTCTGGGAGGTCGGGCACCTCCCGCAAGCTGAGCCGACCCACCATGGCGGAGCCGTCCGAGCCGCCCTGCCCCGAGTCCGAACCCGTCGCTCCGCTCCCTGCGCCCGGGCGGCGGCGGGAGGTGCCGGGCCGCCACCGGGGGGGCGGTGCCAGCGCAAGGGGCGGGGCTGCTCCGCTCGCCGTCCCCCGCCTAGCGCCCGGTCCTGTGTCCCACCGGTGCCCCAGCATCACCCCACCGGTGCCCCAGCAGCATCCCACCGGTGCCCCAGCATCACCCCACCGGTGCCCCAGCAGCATCCCGGCGGCCCATCCCGTCCCCGTGTCCCACCGGTTGCCCCAGCAGCATCCCGGCTGCCCATCCCGTCCCGCGCCCTCGCTCCTGTGCCAGCCGCCCCAGGACACAGGGCAAAGCCCACACCGGTTCCCCACAGGCCTGAGTCCAACCTCCGGAAGGTCCTATTCCAAGTCCGACAGCGGCCCGACGTGCTGTCAGGCACCGGGACTCAGCCGAAAGAGTGACTCCTGGCCGCCGGGTCCTGCCGGGTTGTCCTCACCTCTAACATGCTAATTTCCCTAGCAGCAAGGCTCCTCGGGCCGATCTGGCAGCCCCTCAGGCTCCCCTGTGCAGGGCATCACAGCTGCCTGGGATGGAGAGAACAGAAAAGCAACTGGGAATTACGGAGTGTCCATGCACCACTCAGATTGGTTAAGCAGTTTTACTGGGACCAGGCTTGCCCCTGCTGTTTGCCTGGGTACTCCTGGCAGGCAAGAGACAGCTGGGACCTGGGACAATCCATGGTGGTTAAAACTGGCACAGAGAGGGAGCAGCACAGTTCTCATTCAGACACCCAGGCAGGACTGGGATAGGAGTGGGGACTGGAGAGAGAACAGGACACTGTTCTTTTGTGAATCCACTGCTCAGGAGCAGCTGCTCCAGCTTTCTCCGAGAGCAGCTCACAACAGAAACAGGCCTCGCTTAGGCTGCAAAGCAGCAGCTCTTGTGTGCAGGCTTCAGTCACTCCTGGGGATTTACAGACACCTTTCCAAACTCACAGCTTTCCTGCAGGGCTGCTCTTTCTCAAACCTCCACCCCGAGGACCCAGACTCAGGCAGCAGAGCTGCCACCCTTAATCACATTTTTCAGGCGAAGCCGCTGAAGCTGAAACAGGAAAGCAGAGGGAAAGTTCCTTCTAGCACTAGAGGAGACCAAGGGAACGTTTTTTGGAAAATCCTAATGAAGTAATTGCGCCGTGTCATCAGATTTGGTGGGGGAATACTCCTGTGGAGGGAAAGCAACTGTCTGCAGCCAGCCAAAGTCAACACTCCCCTGTGCAGTAACAAGCAGTCTGGCCTGACAGGCCCAGCACAAGTGAACCCAAACCCCTGAAAAGAATTCCTTCCCTGCCCCAAAATTAAAAGCAGAGCAGAGCTTTCAGCCGTAGGCGTCTGTGGTTTGCAGCTATGTGGTGCTGGGAACTCCGGAGACTTCCACAAGGAATTTACATTCCTTTGAAGAAATACTATGAGGCTGTTTGTCTTTGCTGAAAAATGCAGATGGAAAGAAAAAAGAACATTAGAAATTTTGACTGAAATCTTTGGGGTCTGAGCAAATGTGCTGGGCAGGTGTTTTCTTCCCTTTTGATTTCAATGCATCCCAAACCCGAGAGATTCCAGCCTCTCTAACAGGAAAGTTGATCACTCCTTGCTCCAAGATCTCCCATAAAAGCCCTTTATGCCTCAGAAGGTGATGGAGCAGCTTCCAGACGAACACAATCATTATGTCAGAGCTGCTGTGCAGCTCCTGGGCTAAAAGTCATGCTGCCAATAACCAAGCCAATGCAATTTAGGGGGGGAACCCATGGCACCTCCCAGCAAGCTGCCTCCGGGGGCTGTGGGGGTCCCCATGGCTACTCCACAGGGATCGGCATCCAAGTGTGAGGCCCTGGGGTCTAGGGAGCTGAATAAGGCCATGTGTGGGATGAGCAGAGAGGTACAGGCTTCTGGAAACCCTGCTGCTCTTTATTTAGCAGCAAAAAAACTCTCCCATTCTCTCCTGGCTTGACACAAAGGACAAATTTTTGTGCCTTTCCAGGCTGTTTCTGGGCTTGGCAGATGCAATGGAGGTGTCTCAGTAGCTGGGGAAGATCCCATTTGGCTGAGACTTGAGGATCTCCTGCAGCATCAATAACTAGAGCTGCAAATTCTCCTACTGGGATGCAGTGTTTAACCAGAATTTTAACAACTCAATAACCTACTGTCAATAGCCACTGTACACAGGGCCCTGCTTTTAGAGCCTAGGTCCTCTGCCCTCTCTGAAAGCCTGTCCCTCGTTGAGCTGCTTGAACCGCATCGATCCGTCCAGTCCCTGATGGCATTGGAAATCTTTCTCCCTGTCTGTCCATCATGGCCTGCTTGTCCATGTTGTTTACTTTTTAACTGCTCACACACAGCCAGCACAGAGCAGATACCAGGATCTTATCAAGATCCCCCTTCCATAAAGGACTTTCCACCGAGCTGGGTGTGCTCGGCTTAATCAGCAACCAGACAATAGGCACATTGAGACGGGGAAGGGGGCAGGCAGTGCAGGCAGGGGTAAGCAAATCAGAAGGATCCTGTGTTATCTGATAGCGATGGAAAATTATTTCCAAAGGATGGGAAATGCCAGGCCGTTCCCTGTGGAGCAGGCCATGAACCCATTGGGTCACTCACAGCAATGCTCCCAAGCAGTGGGATTGTTGGGAGCCCTGGGAGCAGTTCAGCTGCAGCACATCACTGAAGCTGCTCAGTTTTGATGAGCTTTTGCAGCTCTGCCACCACCCTCATGAACTGCCCAACCGTGAGCTCAGGTTTCCTCAGGGCTTTGGAAAGCTCCAAAGACTGACTTCCCTGCTGGACCCAGACTCTGGCAGCAGCATCATGGGCTCCCTGTGTCCAGCCAGAAACCAGGAGGACACCAACACTACCCAGGGGCCTGAGCACACAAACAATCGTACTTCAGTCTGGTGACCCTGCAGCCCAGGCGAGGTTAAGTGCCACGGGGGTGTCCTCCCGCCTCCCTTCCAGCAGGGACACCCCAGCACCCCAAAGAGTGCAAGATCTGGGATCCCCAAGCCCTCACTGCCCTCAGACATCCCTATGCTCTCTAAGCTGGCAAAGCACTCAAGCCCACGTGCTTCCACTTGGATTCCAGCTCAGGATCGGAGGAGCTGCTCTGGCTTGAGAGAAGGGAATGAGCACAGGCTTAAGGCATAGATGTGGGTGACGGCAGCAGGGTTAGGGTCGCGTAAGCAGCCCCAGCGGAGCAGGCGCGGGCAGGAACGCCTTCAGCCGCAGCCTTTTCTGACACAGCCCAAAGAGCTTCAGCTTCTTTTCCTAAGCACAGCAGAGCCGTGGCCTGATGCTGCCCAACAGCATCCGCCCAGCTGCGGCCAAGAAAAGGCTTGTGGAGACTTGGACATCACAGCTCCAACTGAGGGCTGTAAATCTGGTGAAAGAAATAAACACCCGCGTCGGGCTGGCGCGGGCTGCTCCTGCCCAAGGGCGGAGGGGGCAGGACCGGCAGAGCGGCAGGAGAAAAGCAAATGAGTCATTAATTCTCCAACTGAAAGAAACTCCTCCAGCATCACGAATCGTGTGGAAGAAAGGCGCCACCTCTTAATTAATTTCAAAGGAAAAAATCAGGATCGCTCAGAAATCTCTCCAGCAGTTAAAGGCATCAAAAATTATCTAATTATTTAGGGGCGCAAGGTCAGCTGTGCCGAATCGCCTGCGTGGCGCAGGGAGCTGCTCTGCATGCAAGATACTGATGGCAGGGAGCTGCTTGCTGGAGCAGGAGAAGGTGGAAAATCCAGAAGAAAGAAGGTGCAGAGCAGAGAGCCACGCTGCACAGAGCACCACGCATTGCACAGAGCCCACACTGAGCCACGCAGCACAGAGAGCCACACAGCACAGAACTGCACACTGAGCCACGCAGAGCCCACACAGAGCCACGCAGCACAGAGAGCCACACAGCACAGAGCTGCACACTGAGCCACGCAGAGCCCACACAGAGCAGCACAGGACAGCGCCCTGGGTCTGGCGCATTTTGGGTGAGGTCCGTCCCAGCCCTGGGGTTTGCGTGCAGCCAGACAGAAAATCACCCAGCAGATGAACATCAGTAACCGTTTAATCCACTTTAGTGTCACACTCCGATAGACAGCCAGAATTACACCTTGGATGAAAAACTTTAAAAGTGGCATTTTATACAGAAAAGAAAAAAAACCATCCTTTAATCCCTGGAGATGCAAGCCCCAAAGGGCTGACTTATGCTAACAGAGGAGCCAAAGCTGTTAAGTATCCAAGTGCCAAGGGGACAAGCCCCTGATACTGAAAGTAGAAAAATGCAGCCAGCCTCGCTCTCTAGGAGCATAACTCCAAACACCCAGACCTGTAGCACTCTTCGAGGGCTGAAAGTAAACCTTCAGTTTTCCTTCTATTTCCTCCTATCTCCAGGAGGAGATGCAGCGAACAAAAAGGGGGAAGCCTTCAGGGAGAGACAGGCGGTGATAACTTCCACACCGTCTTCAGCTATTCATAATTTAGTTAGGGAGTCATCCATAGGCAAAGCAAGGAAAAATTAATCTAAAATAAATTATTCATCCCTCCACGGGAATAAGGAATCTCTGCAAACCCATGTTCCCTCCTCCCTGGCTACTGCATTTGGTAACGTGTGAACCATCCTGCACCTCCAGATAACCTGGCCTTGGGGAACGGCTGTTCATAATCCTGACCTGCTTTCAACCACTGCTCCTTCTCTGGCCACCCGAGGTGAAATCAGGAGAGGAAATAAAGAAGGCAGCAGCAGGCTCAAGGCAAATCTGTAAAACTGGAGTGACTAGAAACTGTCAACCCTCCCTGCAAGTATTGCCACTGCTGCTCTGCGACAGACATCACCACCACAGCTCTCTGCAGCTGAGCACCTGCACACCCCTGAAAATGCACCCAGTGTTAGAAACCTGACCAGTGAGGATTTAATCTCTGTGGATTTAATCTTCCTGCTTGAACCCTATGATCAGCTCCTGCTTGTTCAGGTGCTGGCTCAGCTGCAGTTCTGTGAAGGGAGAACGGAATTTTACCAACTGGGCACCAAATCTGCCATGGATTTGAGGAGGGGAAGGAGAGCAGCCTGTGCCCAAGAGAGGATGGTGCTAAAGCATGAGCAGGCAGAGGCAGTGTGAGCTCAGGGAATTCCTCATTTCACCTCCTCCCTCCTGACCCCAGTGAAGCTCTGGGTTTGGGGGGATGGAGCTCATTTTCCTGCAGCATGTCTGATCCTCTCATCCCTGCTGTGCAGCAGTAAGCATGACAATCCCCTGTCAGCACAGCCTCCAGTAAATGTAGTCCTAAGGCCCAAACTTGATGGGGTGGGGAGCATGACCCTCCCAAGAAGGCATCTGACAGCATGATTGCTCCTCGCTCACCAAACTGGTACAGGACTTCTTTTTCCTGCACAGGCAAGTGAAGCTCGGGTTAAAATAAAGCAGGCACAACTGGTCAGTCTCTCCCTAAGCCCACAGAGGATTCAGTTGTTCATGGTTGGGTATCTGCCTTCAAAGTCCCCCAGAAAGGGTACAGAGGAGGTTGGGAAGAAATCCAGCGTTGCTAACGATGAGGCAAGGTCTCCCTGCACTGAAGCTCCCACATTGGGCAGGGTGCACCCCACCAGCCCACCTCTGCTCCATGCTGCCTTAGTGACTGGCTGCCAGCAGGAACTGGTGGGTTATCCAAAATATTCCACCTCTGGTTCTCCTCCTCTCTGCACTGCTACAAGCTGAAACTCAGAGGAAGAGGAGGAGAGGAAGGCTCTCAAAGCCTGAGGCTGGTATAAGCATCCTGTCCTGTTAAAGCCAACATTTCCAGCAGCTCTCATTGCAGGGCAGTGAAGGTGCCAAAGGAACACACCCCTGCTTGGGCCATGCCAGGGGCTGGTGCTGTGTGACGCTTGGTCCATCAACAGCTCTTTGTGGAGAGAGGGTGAGATGTGGTATGGGAACTCCCTGCAGGGACTGCAGGCGAGCCCAGCACATGCACGAGAAATAACAAGCAGCTGGAATGGGCTCTGCAGATGTCTAGGGTTTGGCCTTCAAGCTGTAACAGCGAGTGAGGCTGCTGGCTTGCTGGCAGGAGGCTTGCCAAGGTGCAGAAGGCATTAATCCAGCCCTTTCCTCCTGTTCTCCAAAGGAATTGCTTCGCTGTTTTCGTGGTGGTTTAGGCATGCCTGTCCTGGGAGCAGAGGAGAGATCTGCTTTGGGGCATTAACTCAGTGAAGCTGCAGATGCCTGGATGCCAGCTGTTAAAGGGTTGGGTTTTTTTTGGTGGTGGTGATGGAGTTGGTCCTCTCCCCTGCAATAAATAATGAAACACAGGTACAGCTCTGCAACTGGGAGCAAGCAGCAACACCCAGCTCTCAGGCAAGCTCAGCCAGGCTTGAAGGCTGGAACATCAAGTGTATCACAGCCAGGTTTCCCTGGAATCCACCTAAACTGTTCTTGTAGCTGCTGACTTCCAGGTACCTCCTATTTTCTCCACCACGTGGACCCAGCAATGTCCTAGGTCTGATTCCTGCTAAGATACAGAAGGGCAAACACCTTGACAGGTTCCCCTTGGTCTGAATGCAGATGCAGCACCTCGGTGTAAGATGGTGAAGAGATCACAGGGCTTGGGAGTGATGGGACACGGATTTCTCAGCAGCATACTGTAAATCATCAGTCCAAAGAGCTTTGCTCTCAGTCACTGCAGCTAGTCCTGAGCAACAGAGTTTCCTTCTGCTCACTTAGAGCCTTTTCTTGATGAGCTTCTCCAGTTTCCGTATGCGGGAGGACTCCTGCTCGGGGGTGGGAGCGCTCAGCGAGAGGGAGCTGCTGTTCTCCACGCCGGAGGGGGGAGCCGGCAGGCGCTGGCGGAAGAGGTCCAGCATGCTGCTCTGCTCGCTCCTCTTCAGGCCCTGTGGCAGTAGAGAACAGCGAAGCGAGAGGGTTAGACTTCAGTGACCTGCGAGCAGGCATGCATGAGAATAGCTGCAGGAGAGCCCACTTCAAACCTCGACCTTTTGTTCAACTGCCAAGAGCTGTGTGTAGACCTCTGAATGATCCAGAGAAGGTATGGGCATGCAAAGCGAGCTATGGAGCTTCTCTTCTGCTGCAGCTCCACATACACTTTCAGAGCAGAGAGGACACACTGGCCTCAGTGCTTTTCCCACTCCCAAACCCCTTGATATTTCTACAGCAATCTTGCTGCAGTGCTAGTGGATGAGCATAAACTCTTTGGGACTGGTTCTAACCTTCATATCCAGTATCTTCTGGAAAGTGTCAGTGCTGCAGTCAGCAAGGAGCTTGATGTAATTGTCAACAAACACAACTGGTGGCTCATGTGGAGCCATAACCACCTGCCAAGACAAAAGAAAAGGAGATCAGACAAATTGCAAGAGCTCAAGCCCACTCTCAGTGAACTCAGGCACACAAGCGACAGTAGGACTGGCTTCTCCACAAATAAAATGCCCAAGGAAGAAGAGAGAGCCTGGACTGCTAGTAACAGAGAGGCAAAGGTCAGTGAAGAGAAATAAAGCAAAGAGAGAGGAGAAGGACAGGGTCTCTTGCTGCACAGCAGTGGGGCTGGTCCCAAGGGGCTACATGTTGTGCTCAGAGAGCAGCAGGCCCTTGTCTGGGAGCTGGCAGGCACTGGCACCTTCTCAAAGCTCAAGATTTTATCTTTTTGCATGGGGAAGACTCCCTGGGGAGCTGTCTGGGGAACAAAGGCAGTGCTGGTGGTGGTGACACTCAGGAAGACCCCAGCAGATCAGGCAGCCTGGACACAATCCAGACCGCCTCTTGGGTGGTGTCTCTCTTGCTGCCTCCTGCCTAGTGGCAGGGCAGAGACAGCACAGGGGAACCTGACAACACTGCACAGTGCCAGCACAGCGTGGGTCAGAGCAGGCTGCTGTACAGCTCTGCTTCTGACTTGGAACCCAGTGTGTGAGCAGAGCCACACTCTGCCCTTTGGGTGCAGCTCCTCTGGGCAGACTGGGATGCAGCATGAGAATCCCACACTGACATCTGCTCTGGAGCTCACACCCTTAAGCCCCAGCAACGGTCAGGTCAGGAAAAAAAATTAGCATAGCCTTGAAGCTGGAAAGATGATTACTCATTGTTAGATTTTTCCTTCCATAAGCAGCGAGCTCCAGAGAGAACACATTTTTGATAATGCTGGGCAGCAAACCCACCTTTCTGGGGAAGTGTGTGTGGATGTGAGCATGCACACAGGGCAGAACAGCACAGAACCAGACTCTTCCCTGGCTCTGAAAACATTTCCATATGTTCCCAGTGACCCAGCTCACCCCACACTGTATTCTGTCACCGAGACATTTCTTTCTTTTCCTGTACTTCAGACCCATGAAACATCATAGCCATGTATACACTTATAAATCCTTAATTTACAGCCCTTGTAAAAATCTTCTGCCAAGATGAAAAGCTGAAACTTCAGAGAGGGGAGCCAGAGCAGAAAGGAAAGAGCTCTGCGGGACGCGTGCGCCCCAACGGCCTCCTCCCCGCTTGTGGCCAAGCTTTGTAGAGCTTAGCTGAATTAATTTGCTGGTGTCATCTACAGGCTTAATGATGCACCACTGCAAAGCCTGGGCACAATGCTGTGTAGTGGCATTGTTGTACGCAACAGAGGCAGCACTTCTGAAGCGTCTTGGTACTAGGTAGGAGAGCTCTGAAAACACTGAGAAGTGTATTGGCCTGTGCTGCTGCTGGGGGGTAAACAGCTCTCAGGGAAAAGGCTCTTTAATGTACCATTTGGAAACTGCAGAAAGGAGTCTGAGCACTGATAAGAAGAGACAACCCACAAGGCAAAGAGAACAGTCAGAGATGATCAGGCAGCTCCTGATCCTGCAAAGAAACCCCCATGCAGGAATGCTGGTGGTCCAGCAGGAGCAGGCACTGCTCAGAGCCCTTCTGCCTCTCCCAAACCCAAGAGATGGGTGCTGATACTAGCCCCTAAACACCATCTGGGGGTCGCTAGACTGAGGGGGATCTATTCAGTCACTAGGATTAACAAACCTGCTCCATCCACCATTCAGCCCTATCACCCCTAATCACAGGGGGCCTTATTCTGCTCTGCAGAGCGCTGAGCTCCACATGCATGTCACTGGTCAATTCCTCCTTACACCAACATGCAGCCCTTGTATGGGGCCAGCAGAGGGGCTTTATGCAGCAGCAGGGCAAGCCTGGGATTTCTAAAGAAGCTACACTGCCTGCAGACCAGCAGCCCCCTGCAGCCTCATTCCCTGCCAAAGGCACTTCCTATGCCACTGTAACCTCAATCCTGACGAAGCCAAAGGGGTGCTAAGAGCAGACAAATTAAATCCGTTACTTTTCTGAGTCACACACAAACTCCTTGGAGGCAACAGGCACCAATCTTCCCTGCTCCAGTGTGAGCAGTGGCAGGGGATTCTTTGTCAGGTCATTTCTAAGAAAATACAGACTTAAACCTATTACACCTCAGCCACCTTACTCCAAAAGCATGAAATTGCAGAAGGAATCTCTGAATTCAGAATGCAAACTCAGCTGTGACATTAGCTTGGGCTCAGGAGCAAAGCCACACTGAGCTGTGGCATGGAGAGCCTGAGCTCCACACCCCCTGCCCGTGCCTTGGCTGCTGTTTACAGGAGGCTTTGGCTGGCAGCTGCCTGTCCTGCCTGACCCCAGGTCCTGCTAATTCCCTCACGGGAACATCTCCACAGCACTGCTGGCGAGCAAGGCACAACCCCACTGCCCAGGAGGGTGCAACTGCACAGCTCCCAGGGCTTCTCCTGGGACAAAACCTAACTTCTTGCAGCAGCAACAGCGAGGAGGGGGAGATTGCTTTGCTTGTTACTTCTTATGAAGACAACACACACTGCTTTTGGGTCATTTTCCAGGCACCAGGTCTGGAAAATGAAAAAGGACTCTGGTGAATACAGTAACCCAGACATGTTTGCACTGGCTGTTACACTAGACAGTAAACAGGTGACTCAAGCACGGCTTGGCTCCCCTGCGTGAGGGAGTCTGCACAAAGGCCTGGAGTAACCTGAACTGGAGGCTTTGCCCTGCAGCAGACACTTATGGATGCTAGCTCTGACTTTCACAAGCTCCTGGGGGGAACGTGGTGCCCCAGCTCTCCTAGTAAGCAGAACTTGAGCCCTCGGTTACCTTGAAAAATGAGGATGAAAATTCAAATGTGAGGTTAAAAGAGAGTGGGGGCAAACCCAAGCGAGTAAGCCAGCTGTGCAGAACAGCTGGCAGCACACCCGGACAAGCTCACATAGGCTCATGTGCAATCACAGAGTGCTGTGTTCAAAGGAAGGGCCCCCTGGAATTCACTCACTCCCATTCCCAGTCCAGCAGTCTGCCTGGCAGCCTATCAAAAGTCTTGAGTTACCTTCAGGATCATTTCAGCCCGAGTCATGCCTTTCACCACTATCTTTGTGTAGCTGGCAGGCGCCTTCCTCACCACTTGGGACCCAATGGAGGGCAGGTCCAGGAGAACCATCTTCAGAGAGTGAGTGTCCAGCAGCAACTGCAATAGTTCATCATATAATAACTGTTAGTCAGGGCCCTTTTACTGAGCTCCATTAGCTGCTACATCCCAACGACCTTAAAAGTTCAACACTGCCCACACTGGAGAGAATCCTGGTGACTGGTCTGCAGGAACAGCAGGGGATGACCCACGTGAAGGGGACATGTATCAGCACTGCTTATTTTAGCAGAGCACTGCTCTGCTGTCTCAAAATGACTTATGGCAGCTCAACATCTGGCCCACAAGGCATGGGCTTCCTTCCAGCCCTTCTACCCTCACCACTATGAAGTGAAACAATCTCCATTGCCTGTGGCTGAGGCCCAGTGAATGAACACTCTGCTTCCTCCTGCACCAGCCACTCACTGTCTCAGCTTCTCTGCATTTACTCAACCACTGGATTTATTTATTTATTTTCATTTAAAAAGAAACCTCCACACCATGGAGCTCCACTGAGACCTGCTCAGCATCCTCTGCTTGTCTGTAACTTCAGTGTGTGCTGGATTTTGCTGTGCCAGTGGCTGAATTAAGCAGCAAGGAGCAGCCACAAAATTCAGCCCAGACAGGCACTGCCTGATGACAAAATGCTGTGGGTTAGGGTTTCTTAGAGCAAAAATTATCTCAAATACCAGACTCCTTTGATTGCACAAGGTTATGTTTGAAGAGGTGAGACAGGGCCAGTGAAGGAGAGAGATCTGACATCAGTTTAGTGAGTGAAAGCCCATGGGGCTGCTGGCACACCCCAGGCATTGCCTGCAAAAGGGCTCTCCAGAGAGGGTGGAAGCTCCCTCTGGACACAACTTTAGGGGCACTGCAGAACCCTCAGCAGCCACCATGAACAACAGGAACCTTTATGGCACAGGTGGGAATTGGGATCGCACACAAAGGACTGAGCTGAAGTTGGGAAGGGTCTCGCCAGTTCAGATCTGGACTCTGTTATCTGGGGCAGGATATCAGGGCTGTGTGCTACCTGTCTGATGGTTTGCATGAGATGAACCAATGGCATCCATCTCATCCTGGGAAGCCAGGAAACCACAGCTCTGTGCACCGCAGAGCTGCTGGAGCCTGATGTCAGCTCAGGCTGCCATAGCTGGATTCCTAGGAGGGATCTCATAGATGGAAGGTTTTGCACAGTTGGGGAATTCATCTCTTCCCACGTAAAGGCTCTCATGCCTAAAAGGAGCTTGGCACACACTGCAGCTTGTCCCACAGACACAGCACTCACAGGCTCTGCCCCCTCACCCTATCTCCCCCCCCATTCCCCATACCAGGTCCCTGGCATTACTAACTCACTGCCAAAGCTTGCTGAGATGGAGAATTGTTGTTAAGTCAGAGAGGCAATCGCAGAAAGTGAAACCCCATGCAGAAGTCTCACTCTCTGTGCCAAATGCCTCCGTGAATACCACCCTGGTGTCCACATTTCCAACACCATTGTCAGCAAGCAGCAGGAGAAGCTGTGTTCAGGGCTGGGAAAATGCAATTCCGCAGCAGGAGGAGAATGGAAAGATGCCAGTGGGCTGATCAGGAGGGTGCTCAAAAGATGCTAAGGGAACTGAGGACCTCCAGGCTTGCAGAGCCAGAGGAGATCAGCTTCTGAAGACCTCTGCACTTCTAAGTCCCACTTACAACTGGAGATACTCACTGTGAATCAGGCTAATAAAACCCCTCTTGAGCTGCTTTAAAGCAACAATTTGGCCCCTGTTATTGCAATACAGTAATATTAAAACCTTTCAGCTTTAGGAACAAGCCCACTGCTGGCAACCAGTTAATCACTTTAGATGCTGATTTAAGAGAAAAAAAAGACTTCATTTAATCATTCTCAGGTTATTGCTCATTGCACAAGATGAGCAGGAACCATGCTTCCCTCATTTGCTTTCCATTAAGAAAGGGGAAGGTTTTGATGTAAAGCTCCTGTTTCATTTTGCGGACACACACTGCTCAGAACCCATCTTTGATGCCTAAAACCCAAGCAGCTTTTAAGGCACTGTTTTGAAGTTCACAGCAGTCCCATTAGGGACAATTCTGCCTTTTTTTCTTTTTCTTTTTAATCAGCCCACAGGGAAGCTGCTGTATGTGAAATCCTGACTCATCCTGGCAGAGCAGTGGGGTCCCAGCCCACAGGCAGGGCTGGGAGATGGAGGGCACCCATGGTCTCAAGACAACAAATGTCCCACACTGCCTACTCACATGCAACTTGGGAACAGGAGCTCCTGTCAAGGGGCAGCATAAATTCCTCCCTTAATTCAAGTGGCAATCACTCTTAAGCATGCTGAAGATATCAGGACGCTTCAGCCAGCCACACAGAAGGTTTGCTGCTCCTGTGCTATGGCTACTTTAGCAAAGCAAGAGTTCCTTTGCTAGGGAAGGTGCCTGGGACCCCTCTCCTAGGACAGGCTCAGCTGCAGCATGATCCCTATAAACCTGGCCCAGAGCACATCCTTGCTGCCTCAGCTTCGCATAGTTCAGGACACCTAACCCAGCTCTCTGCCCCTATTTACCAAACCCTGCCTCAGCTTGCTGAACCCCAAAGCCATACAACACAGCAGCCAAAGCAAGGACCCTTTCTTACCTGTTCTGCACCCACCATGCTGATAGGTTTGCACTTGAAGAGATGGTTAATGAACTTGGGAATGAAGGAGCTGCAGAGAAGAAATACAAAACAAAGAGAATCACACCTGAGCATTTGGAGCCAGACATTCTGTGGTTACAAAGCATGCCAAGCCAGGCTTCCCACAAAACCCACACCAGGCTTCCCCCCCGTGAGTGCCTGCTTCTTCAGCTGAACCTAGACACATTAAGTGCAATAAATAAACACACCACCACCCCCTAAGCTCTAGGTACAATTCATTTACTTTAATCCATCCTGATCTCAAAGATGTTGCCCACGAACTCTGCAAATAAATGGTCATAAACTATTTATGAAGTATTAGAGCACAAGGTCAAACACAAGCAAACTATTGTACATAATAAACCCAGCAAGGCAGCAGGGTCAGTGCAGCTATCCACAGGGTGCAAGTGTCTTGATTGCATCCAGAACCTACATTTTACTGCACAAAAGTAATTCCATAACATGCATGTTAAAAACTGAACTTGAGGTGCAGCCAAGGCTGGAGGTCTGCATGGCCCTGGACACGCACAGGAAGGCACTCATCCAGAAAGCCTCTGGCCAGCACAATCGAGGCCAGAAACAGGTCTGTGAAAAGGAAAACAGCATTATCCTGTTTCACTGAGGTGGGCTTCAGGCTCTGAAAAGTGGCTAAGGCATCTCCACACAACCAGGGAGAACTTGACAAAATGGCAGCCCGGTGCCCAACTCCTCCACATACTCCAGAGTGTCAGCTTTGGTCTTGGCTTTTTGCTTGCTGACTTTGGGCTTCATGGCAGTCTCACTCTTCAGTGCAGCAGCAGATGCTCCCTTCTAGCAGAAGCAGTGGCTGAGTGTCAGGGAGACCAGCTCCTGCCCCACCTACCCTGCCAAGCTGCAGCAGTAGGTAAATTCAAAAGGTGAGGAGAGAGGCCAGTGTAAGCAACTCAAGCTCTGTCAGGACCACACAGCTCTCACTCCTGTCCTGCTCCTGCTGCCTTGTTTTTAATGTACTCCATTTCCTTCACACAGCCCTCTTTGGCTGAATGCCTACACAGCTCAGGTTTCCAAGACCTTGTCCATGACCTGGTGACAGGTCTTAAGATTTTAATGGCTCTGTCCTAAGTTCATGTAAGTTGTCTGTTTTCTGCCCTCTTCACTGAGGTGCTGTTTACAGTGATGATCTAAATTCAGCCTCATTTCCCCCCTTGCATCTGTTAAGCTATTTGTTTCCTTCCCACAAAGGCAGGAGCACAGACAGCATCTTGTTTGTCCTGCCACCTGTTTTCCAAGCCAGGACATTTATTTTTTGCTCTTTCTTATGGAAGAATGACAAAAGCATAGCTCAGGCACAGAGCAGGCCAAGCTGCTGAGCAAACTGAAAGAAATGGTTCATGGAAGAGTCCTTCCAAGCAAAGGCTCCTTCCCTTCCCCTTTCCTCAGACACAGCCCCAGCCCCTCTCAGTGAATTATCTTTTCCTGGAGAGGTGTCAAGTAGGACAATTTCAAACTACTATTGAGAAGCAGCTACTGGGCTGCCCCAAAAGTTTTGAATTTGGCTATCAGAAGAACAACCCTGGCAACAGATTATAAACAAGAGGAGGCAAATAAGCCCTGCCTCCTCCTGCACAACTGCATTACAGCAGAGATTAAGTTATCTGTTGCAGAAGCCCATTTTTCAGATGTATAACTGATTCCTAGAGGGCAATTAGAGAGCGCCAAGCACAGCTGGAGCTTAGACGATGCTATAAAATGATTGATGGGTAGCAGCTCTGGATGCAGCAGAAGAGCACAGGAGATGAATTGTACCTTTGATCCCACAGATAGGTCCAACTGCCCCTCCCTTTGGGAGGTCAGGCGTGGAGCTGAGGCTGCTGTTGGTGTGAGACACAGAGCCAGCCTTTCCTTCTGCAGGGTGGCAGAGCATCAGACAAAGGGCTCCCTCTCCTCTTTTCCAAATCTTCTTCTCTACACAAGCACATGGTCTCCCCTATACAGCATTCTGTCTTGCATGAAGCAGTTCCCAGGCCCCTTTTGGATGGCCACCCACCATCAGTGCAGAAGGGGAGAGCGACCTTCCATCCCCACATGCCTCTTCCTTCACACTGCCTTATTGGAAACAGCTTCTCAGCCCCAGCAGGACAGACAAGACAAACCATCAGATCCAAGGGCTTTTTTTTGGGGCGGGATTAGTAGAGACCATCGAGAGCTGTTGCACTTAACTGAAACATTCACTGGAGCCTCTTGGCTGGGCTGGACTCGCTGCCTGGCTCTCAGCACCAGGAGGCCATCCCTAGGAGCAGAGCACACAGCGGCAGCGCTCTGCACCAGCATTTGTGCTCTGGATGCCTCCGCTCCCTGCACATCCACAGAGCCAGACTGCATGCCAGAATTCATTTACAGCTTCGGCCATAAAACTGAATCCAGCAAACCCTCCATAGAAGCAGACAAGTCCCCAGTGCAATAATAAAGCAGCGCAAGACAGATTAGGAACCTCAAGCACAGAAACCACAGCATCTGAGAGGCTCCCATCCAAGGGCAGCAGCCCTGCCAAAGCCTGTATTTTCCTAATCCCCTGCGCTGATGATGCATCAAACACAATGCATTGCTGAGCGAGGCAGACAGAGATGCAACCACAGTCTGCCCGCCTGGTGGGAGACAAGCTACTGCAGGACATCCTTCAAAGCACCCTGGTGGCACTGAGTCACTGCAGCTGAAAAACCTTTTGCTTGTGCCACCCCCCCCGAGATGATGAAGAGCCCTTGCAGGCTTGCCTCAGCCTGATGCGCCAAAACCTCCAGGAGCCATCTCATCACAATCTTCTTCCTCTAAAGTCCTCTCACCAAAAAGCAGCATGAAAAGGGGCTGAGAGGATGCCTGCTGCAGTTGCCCACCACGCCTGGCTGCTGGTGCCCGAGGAGCTGCTCTCCTGGCCAGGGGCAGAGCTGTTTGTTTTTCCTGTCTCTCGGTTCTAATCTCTTACTCATTGAGGTCAGGTCACAGACTTCCCAAACACATCCCCGCGTAGCAGCCACGGCTCCAGCGCTGAGGTGTTTGATTTCAAAGGGTAAGGACAGAGGTGCAGTGAGGAGAGAGCAGTTCCTCACCCTGCGTGCTTCTCACCGTGCTCGAGGGGGTGAGGGTTGCACGTTGGTCAAAACAATGCAAAAAAAAAATGACAAATGAGGTTGGAGGACTGGTGCAATTTCTGAAGGCCATTTTTCTTCTTCCAGACTTGGCTCAGAAAGTTCCGTTTTAAATTTAGTGACTCTAGATGCCTCCTCCCCTGTGGTCCTGTAACTCAACACCGGCGCTTCACGCAATCCATTAGAGCCGGAGAAGTGGCTGGCAGCTCACAAAGACACAGCATTAACATAGAGAGCAGCACAACGACCATTAAAAGGACTTTCAGTGCCGTGGAGGACACAGAAGGTATGCAGGTCGGGCAGGCCAGCCTGTTCCATCACAATACAGAGCTTCCAAAATACACCCAAATGCCAGGAGCACTTCAGCCACGCGTGTTGATGGATGCTTCTCCTTGAACCCAAGCTGCACAGGAGGACTTCAAATGGGACCTGACAAACAATCTTCAGGAAGCCAATTTTCACTTCCACACCTGATCTACAGCACGGAGAACGCAGAGCTGTGCTTCAAGTTTAATGTGCTGTAGATCAGAGCTGCAGGCTTTGGAAGTGGAGCAGCAGCTCTGCAGCTCTCTATGCTCCGCCGCCAGCCGTGCAGGGATGAAGGCACTGGGCTAGATGAGAGCTTCCCTCGAATGTGAGCCTTGGGTATTTTAGCTGGAGTTGACTTGGTATGTGCTTAGCAATAAAGTTAAAAGGGAGGCAGCTAAGCTGGGGTATTAAGAGAGTGCTGTGAACAGCTGAGTAAATGGGGGGGGTTATTTATCACCGTGTTAGCCGTAGGAAATTCAAGCGTAACCACAGAGAAGGCTTAAGTGCAATAAATTGTCCCTGGGACAGCGTTTCAAACAGTGATTATGGCAACGTCATAATATGATTTATCAGTAACTGTTCCTTAATGCAAACTAATGAGCACCCTGAGATAGAAACCTCCAGGCCAGGCTCCCTGCTGTGAAGGCTAACAGTTGTCAGAAGAGCCTGCTGCATCTCTCCCTGCTGAAGCAGAGGCTGAGGCTCCAGCCTCAAACCCGCACAGTAACTCCCGGGCCACGGAGTTTATTTGAGGATGATTAGCTAATTACAGATGAATGAAACGTTAAGGTATTTTAGAGCGACACATGACACGCATGGTGCTGCTCCCAACTCTATCAGCACAGTCACATGCAACACCAAAAGCAGCAGCTACAGTTGGCAGAGTCCTCCGGAGGATTTTTCTTGGGGCACTGGCACGCAGAGCTCGGCTGGCCACAGGCAAGCAGGGAACAGCTCAAAGCATCTCCTCGAAGAGCTGCATTTTTGTTTCAGACACCCAGCTTCAAAGTTTGGATCTCCAAGAGATGCTGGAGAGCTGCACCCTCAACCCTGAACACACAGGCAAGGAGCTTTGCTGTCTCAGCTGCCAGTTCTTTCATGCTGCTCGACTTAAGTCATGTGCCAAGACAATACTCATAATATTGCCCAAAATCTGAACGTGTTTCCCCCCTCCTTATTGAGCTGCCTGCACAGAACAGCAGCTTTCAGACTCTGAAGGCAGAGTATGCACCTCAGGCATGCCCTCCTGTTATAAAAGCTACTCTGAGGCCAAAGATGCATCAAATGCCTCAGCACCTGGAAGCACCACAGCCTCCTATCACTGCAAGGAAAGTTGGCTCCCCAGAGGAAGAGTTGTGGCTACATTCAGACGTTGGAAGCAGCTTACGGATATCCAACCCCAACCCTTCTGTGCTCTGAGCCACACTGGTAACTTACTTTGCAAATTTGATGCAGAACTGAGTGAAATACTTCCTGGTGGAGGCCAGGTTGTCACGGATGATGGGGACGTTCTGCTTGATGTGCAGAATCACCGAGGTGACGTAAGGGCTCTGATCACCAACGTGTTCCACGTTCTGCCACTGCATCTGCACAAAGGGGAAAACAAAAGGACCCAAAAGACTGTTGAATTCATCAAGGTTCAAGCAGCAGGTAAGGAAAAGTGTACAAACTTCCTGCCAACGGATCTCTGAGGAACCATCAAGAGATTGCCTCTGGAACTCACCACCAAGGTCAAGTTCTTTGTCACTACTGACTGAGCCAAACCCTTCCACAACGAGACACAAAGCAAACCCAGAGCAGCCCTTTTAGCACCAGAGCAAAGAGAGCTCCTGACTGATAACCCACACAAACAGGGACCACGAGGGTTGAAAATGCTTTTGGAGCCCTCCAGACTGCTATTCTGCCTCTCTGGAGATATTCAGGAGCAGGCTGCCCAGATTGGTTGTGCAGTTTCATTCTCTGGAGACTTTCAAGACCTGCCTGGATGCATTCCTGTGCAAACCACCCTGGGTGATCCTGCTTTGGTAGGGGGGTTGGACTCAATGATCTCTGGAGCTTGTAAGGTTCTGTGATTCAAGACCCACCTGGATGCTTTCCTGTGTGATCTGCTCTAGGTGATCCTGCTCTGGCACGGGGGTTGGACTGGATGAGCTTTGGAGGTCCCTTCCAAGCCCTAACATTGATTCCGTGATTAATACTGAACAGCTTCCAGTTTGCTGGGATGAAGTGCCCATATAAATCCTGATTACAGGCATTTGAGAAAATATCTGCAAGCTTGCAAAGTCTGGATTCCTGCAAGGCAGCCAAGACTTTAATACTGGTGAGACTGATGACAGATAGATGGAAGGGGTAGAAACAGCCTTAAGAAGTCCAAAGTGCTCTACACCAGCGTAGCTCAGACTGAAAGCCCTCGTGGTGCATGAGCTGGGATGCCAACTGCAGCTCACCCCAAACGTACAGTAAAAAAAAGTACAAACCAAGAAGAGATACTCAACCTCCCATTTTGCTCTCATTTGCTGGCAGCAGAAATGCCACAGGCCAGCCCCTGTGAGCCAGATGTGTGACTCCCCTGACTGTCTCTGAGCCTCACTTGCAGTGCCCAAGGAGCAGATGTGGGAAGCAGAAATAAAAAAAAGAGGTAACTGGGTAAGGCCTGGCCAAGCATCCCTGTGTGGAAGTGAGTCTCAGCGAGGAACAGGAGCTGTTAGCTGAGCTACTGTTCAGAGGCTACGCACACTGCAACGTGCTCCAACTGCTTGGAGATGCTGCTGCCTGTGCCAGAGAGGAAGCAGGAGGAAAACAGATATGGAATCAGGATAGGGAACTGGGCACATGAGGAAGAGGAGCTTTGTCTTTTGAGAGGGTGTTGGTCCTCAAACTTGTTTTCCTGAGTTCTGGGTTTTGCACGTGAAGTTTTTCTGCTCCTGGTTTTTATTTAATTATGGAGACGCTGTCCACTGCGACCCAGCTGAGTCAGTTCCATACAAACATGCAGCCTGAAGTGACTTAATGGGCAAGAGAAGCCAAATTCTTTGAAAAACCACAGTGTCTGAGGGAGCCTGCACGTGTCCTACCACAGATCTCTTAGCTAAACCAACAGCCCAAACTCCAATCTGTTCATCTCACATCACCAGGCAGCTAGGAGGGATCTCTCTGCTCACCTCACATCACCAGGCAGCTAGGAGGGATCTATCTGCTCACTTCACATCACCAGGCAGCTAGAAGAGATCTATCTGCTCACTTCACATCACCAGGCAGCTAGGAGGGATCTCTCTGCTCACCTCACATCACCAGGCAGCTAGGAGGGATCTCTCTGCTCACCTGCTCTCCAGGTTTTACTTCCACCTGAAAGACTGCTCCAGAGGCAACTGCTCTTCTGCTCCTTATGGTGCTTGTCACGTCCACATAACACACTTTATGGCTGTCTCCCTGCTGGACTCAACACATTCCCAATCCTGTCCTCTCCTTGGCAGACAGCAATCCTCATCCCACAAACCATCCTCAGGTAGTGAGAATGGCCAGGAAAAAAAAAAAAAGTGGGAAGGAACTGCTGAGTTGAATTATTGCAACAACAATAAAAGAGTAGCTTTTGCATTTTGGTGCTCTTGGTTCCAAAACCAATACTTCAGCAGCAACCCTTTTAAAGCACGAGCAGTAAAAATAGCCTTTGGGGTGTGTGTGTGTCTGTGTGGGTGTGTTTCACCCAAGGAAAGGGGAAAAAAAACCAAAAACCCAGTAGCTGCACTGGAAGACACAGCACACAGACTGAAAAGTCATCAAAAGAAATATGAGCCCAACTCTTCTGGTAAAGCTTTGTTCCTGTCAGTTTGAATTTATTCCTCTTTTTCCCTGGTCTTATGTTTTTCTTGGGATATCCACAGAGTTTGCATCCACAAGCTGAAAGTGAGCCCATGGAACAGGAGCAGCAAGGCCTGGTGCTCAGCAGCCAAAGGGAGAAGCCTCATGCATGCTGGGGGGTGGGCAAGTAGTGGCCAAAAGGCACCTGCACACTGCAAGGACACAAGGTGAGCTGCAAGGCTGAGCTTGAGGAGCTGCTGCTGCCTCCACAGCTGAGCTTTACAACAAAAAACACAGGGCACTCAGGATTTTAGGGTGCTTACTTTAAAAGGGGAGGAGAAGAGAGAAGCCCTGGGCAGAACTGGGATGGTCTGGCACTTAACAAGAACTGTACAACCTTCTGGACATAGCAGGGGCTCAAGAGTGCTCCTAGGTCTGCCCAGCTGTGGGTCTCCATGCCTCCAGAGAGCTGGATGTGGGGTGGCAGGGCCAAAGCAGGAACCAGCAGGTCCCTCCTCCATGTCCAGCACTCAAGTGGCCCAGCAAAAGGGAGGATGAATCAGCTCCCATGTGTGCAGCATCCCACGGTCAGCTAACTACAGGCTCCAGGCTGGGCATGGGCAGGATCTGCAACTGCTGGGCCAACATCTTCTCCCTTGACCTTGTGTGGCTCATGCAGGAAGAGGTGGGAGGCAGAAGGAACAGAGTGGGCACTGCAGGCAGCAGATATTGCTGCCTTTGAAACTGCCTCCCCTGTTTCCCAGCACAAGTTTTGGGTTGCACTGCTGCATGCTGCCCTGTATCTGAGGGCTGAAACGCACCCACGCTGACTCTTCATTAGCAGCTGGCAGCTCTGATCACTCTGCTCCGGGGCTTTCCTCCTGCTGGAGAGGCTGTTACAGCTCCACGACTAAGTGCCTGCTGTTGTCCACTCAGTTGCAGGGGAGTAGGAGACTGCAGCTGTGCCAAAAGGTTTTAGCAAAATATAAAACCCCAGCAAGTGATGGATATGAGTCACTAAAACGTCCCTCAGCCCCAATTACAAGCACACACAGAGATATAAATCAATGCTTAATTCAGCAAGTAAATCAAACCTCACCCAGTGCAATCCACAAACCTAATTGAGGCACAAATAGCCCCCACGGATTAGCAGTTCCCTCATCCCAACAATTAAAACTTCCAGTGCCTGCTACAGATCAGCACCAGACATTCACCAGCACTTTGTTATCCAGGACATGACAACGGCGGTGGGGAGGGGGTGGTTAGGGCAAATTCCTTTCCCACCCCACATCCCAGCTCCCCATCCTACAGCCGTGTTTCATCCTTCCACACCTGCTGTGAAGTCTGAGTACAGATTATCACCTATGGATTCTGAAACAGGGAGCCTTCTCCTCACTCACCATTTACTTCCAGAACACACAAAGCAGAGAATCGGGGGGAAACTCAGCACCGTTTCCAGCTGAAAGCAATATTTATGATGCCATTTTCTCTGTTAGATCTCTCAAAGTGGCCAGCAGCCAAAGTGGATTTAGAGGTTTAAGTGCTTCTTAATTTACCTCTATAGTTAACTGAACATTTTTGCAAGACAACCCAAGGCAAAGGCAGGCTCCAAGAAAAGAGTGGGAGTGTGCAGTCTTGGAGGAGACCAGAGGGAAGTAAATGAAGCTAAACAAAGGAAGAGCCCTAATGGGGTAGTGGTCTGGAGACAGCTTTGCCTTCCCAGTACAGGAAAACTGGAATGGATCAGGCATAGTCTTTATTCCTTTAGTAACTCCTGAATTTTTACACGTCCAAAAGCTAACTCTGTGTTTAAATAATTATACGCACCTCTTATTCAACTGCTGGAGTAACAACCTAGCCCTCAAGGAAAGGGAGGAGCAGAGTGAAGGAAAAAAGCCTTTTGCACCAAACCCAGGTCTAGTAAAATCCACCTAAGAGTGACTCTGATGGAACCAGTGGAATGTGTGGAGGAGTGAGCAGTATTTGTTTAGCTAATTTCTTAACACTTCACTTGTTGATACAGCATCAGCCCCATCACAGGTGCTGCATCTTACCAGTGTCCCAAAGGCTAAAAGAAATTGGCCTCCTAACTGCTGCTTTCTCAAGGCTGTGGTTTACTTGGGTATAAACAGCAGAATGATTCAGATAGGGAGCAAGACTAGAAGTGAGTAGACCAAGATTTGATGTTAGGAAGAAGTTCTTCACCATGAGGGTGCTAAGACCCTGAAACAGGTTGCCCAGGGAGGTGGTGGAAGGTTTTTAAGGCAAGGCTGGACGTGGCTCTGAGCAACCTGATCTAGTGTGAGATGTCTCTGTCCATGGCAGGGGGTTGGAGCTAGATGATCCTTGAGGTCCCTCCCAGCCCTGACAATTCTGTGATCTAGGATTCTAAATACTACCATGCTCTGTAGGTTCAGCAGTCTGAGGACTGCCATGGCGCACGCACACACACCCCCACCCCCACCCCCACCTGAAGCACTGAGCCCTTCCTAATGCTGGGATACTAAAAAAAAAATCCTCTTTTTCGTTTGGAACACGGACAAGCTCTGTTACCAGCTGCATTCCACTTCAAATATTAGCTGGGGGTGGCTGGGGTAGTTACAGCTGGAACACATCATAAAGCAGAGAGCTATTAAAATTCATGGCAGGGAGACAGCAGTGCTGATCCTACCAACATGCAGCTCTCTGTTTAATATAGCTAATTAAAAAAAAAAAAAAAAGTAGTTCAATCCACTTTTGTTGTCTTCACCTCTGTCTAAAGCAGTCTGGGTTTTCACAAGGTTTTGGCAAGGAAAGCTCAGCTCTGCCTTTTCAAAGGTATAAAAGCCATCAGTGTAACTGCAGCTAAATCCTTCAGCACTACTCACATGTGGAGGCCTCTCTAGGAACGGCTCCACGTGTCCTTGAGAGGCTCACAGGAGCAACAGGGCTCAACTTCAGCTCCACATCACCCCTCGAGTACCCCCATTTAGCAGCCACAGACTGGCAGCTGGTAGAACTCCCAGTCAAAGAACAGAAAGAGGGCAGCAAAGGAGGAGGTGCACCTGAAATTCCAGGCTAGCAAAGTTTTTTCTCCATTTCAAGGGTCTGGTTGGCATTAAGGAGGGGAAAGAGAAAGCCTTAGATACTTAGCAGCAAGGATTTAATTGTCCAGGTGGTTTAATGTGCTGTGAAAGAAAGCAAGCTCTCATCTGAATGACAGGAGGGTTTGGAGTGAAGGATGTGTTTGTAACTACAGCAGTTGCTGCTTTAAGGAGCAAGAAGAAATCAATATGTGGCTACATCTCAAAACAGCACAAAAGGATGTGCCAGAAGTGAAATCAGGCGATCAAAGCAAGCAAGGACTCCACAGGGATCTTAAGGCAACCTCTTCCCAAAACAAATCCAGCCCCTACCTTGCTCATAGCAGTCAGGGCAGGGTCACAGGCTGCATCCAGGTCCTGCACTAACAGCTGTATGCTGTTGGAGATCACACTGTGAAAAAAAACACAACAAGCCAAGGAGGAGTTTTAGAGCAGTCCTCAGCCACACCATGCCAGAACTGCAAGGAGGAAAATCACCTCTTAGCTGACTGCAGCCTTCTGCTGGGGAAGCATCTGGCCACAGCCTGTACTGGAAAGGAGCTGTGCCTCAGAGCTACACAATAAGCTTTAGGGCAGAGAGGCCACTTTTACAGCTGACCTTTCCCTCTTCTGACACACAGAAGGGTCTGGAGGTCAAAGGATTCAGGTGGGGTAATCCTCACCTTCACAGCAGGCAGAGGAGAAACCTCTGAGGGCTGAACCCAGCTTCAAATTTAACCCAGCCTGTGTAAAACGACCACTTTACCACCTCTCCACTTGCAGTCAATATTCTCCTGCTCACAGAAACTTGCAAAGAGGATTTTAAAGAGTGCATCTGTCTGAGCTCTGAATGTGGCTCCCATTCGAGGAGCTCAAGGCTGATGTCTTATTTACACTACGTCTAGGATCGCAGCCATCCATTGTTTGAGTTCCTCAGACACACACCAGACCAAAGGACACATTCATCACACACACTGCCCTCCCCCTTCTTCATTTTTAAACAGCAAGATATTGCTTACAGACAGATTTGATGCCACCAGATTACGACCTGCACAAAGGTGCAGCTGATCCTAAAACAACACCAAGAAACAGCCTGCAGCAACCCAGACCACCCCCAGGGGTGTGTAACCCAGCACTCACATTACCACTTCTGCTAGCAGAAATGGCTGCATTTTACTAACTGTAGTTTTCAAAACCATCACAGATACCTGTTTGTAACTTTGGGATGAAATATGCAAGAACTGGGTTTTACTTTTGCTCTTTCTCCTCCTGGCAGCACAGATGGAAATTGCAGATCTCTTAAAAAACCTGACCAATGCTTCTTCAAAGCCATCATTCCTCCCCCTCCTCATCTTTGTGAAGTTCTGGAGTTCACTGTTCAAAATATTTTGTGTCCTCCTCCTCCTCGTTGAGCTATGCTATCACCCACTCTTACTCCTGCTGCTGGGATCCGGCTGTTGTTCTTCACCACAGCCCACGCAGGTTGTCTTATTTCCCTTCCTAGAGCTCCAGCACCTAAAGAAGGGCACAGGATGCCACCAGGAGACTGTTCCTTCAGAGAAATTAATCTGTTTTTAAAGCCAAACTCATCCAAAATCAGGTGTATAAATTAGCATGGGAGATGAAGAGGCCACTGGCTTCAAGTTACGTGAGCCAAATCTTGCACTGGGATAAAAAAAAGTCTCTGCTCCCTCAGCTACCTCAGTTGCATTTCTGCTGGTGCCTCTGCTTCTGCTGGGCATTACAGAAGTCACTCTGCTGGGGAACTCCACCAGCTCAAGTGCTGCTAAAGGAGCTGGGCCGAAATAACCTCCTCATGGACACAGCTGACTCCTGCAGGGCACCTGCCGTCAGAGCTGTGGTTCAGCACCAACATGAAACAACCCTCAGCAGCTTCATCGCCAGCTTCCACACATCAGGAGGCCTGTCTGAAGTTGGGTCCATCAGACTTTCACTTAGAAAGCAGAAGGCTGTAAAGTGGGAGAGAATCCTTTGTCTAGACCTCAAAACACCTGCTGTGGAGGGGCAAGGGCGCAGCGAGCAGCTTGATGTAAAAGAGAAAGCATCAGGATGTGCCGGGGGGCTTGGATCCTGGCTCTGCTAAAAACTACTTCAAATTTTTGCCCCAGGCAGCATGTAACAGGACTTCAGCAGCGGTGAATGGATCCTCATTCAACCCTTGTGAGATGCACAGAAGCTGAGAGATCAGGAAGCCAAGGTGCTAACTGAGCAGTGCTGTTCTTGCCTAGTCCTCACTAGAGCAAACGCAACACTTGAGGCCTTCGAGAAGTCTCTGAATGATGCCCATAACCTCACGACACATCAACAGGGCAGGGAGTGGGAATCAGGGGTTCTGCATTTGCATGGCAATAATTTTCCTTCTCTTGACCTCCAAGAAATCATTATTTGTAGATTAGAGATTTCAGCTGGACCTGGGGATCCTGAGGGTCTTTTCCAGCTGGAATGTTTCTCTGACTCTGTTTTCCCCACTTTTCCTTAAGAAAATGCTGAACCACCTCAGGAGTAAATCCACACACACATGTGGCTTTATGCACACTTAGGATGGTTCTGCACTCTCCTTTCTGTGAAGGAAGAAACACCTTCCAGGGTGTACAAGCAGCAATGCTTTATCACTTTCTTTATGGCCATGCCTAACAAGACATCAAATCCCAGAAGAAACTACTTATTTGATGTCAAATGAGCAAACAGCAGAGAGGTTTATAGCTATGACTTACACTGACAGAAGACTTAAGCACCGTGCTGGAACAGGATGAAAGTCAATTAAAAAGCCTTGGTTACATCAGGCCTGTCAGTTTAACTTTCAGGCTGTCCAAACCAGCAAACCTGAGCTATATATTTAAGCGATTTCTAAAACACATCACAGTGGCTGCCTGCAACCAGCCACCTCATCAGGCAGCCACTGTGGAGACTGAGCAGTGACTCAAGAGAACTGGCTCCTGCCAGACTGGTCATGAGAAAAGGCAAAACTCAGCCTGAGCTTGCCCATATTAAGGAAATCCTTTCCCGTGGCCTTTTTTGTTTCTGCTCCCCCAGCTACCTCAATGGACTTGGCTTAGCGGACACAGCAACCCCAGCTTGTGGGCAGGGACTCACTCTTTAAAAAGTCTGAGAAATATCTAAAGGGAAGGGAGACTCTACAGCCTGGAATGGAGCCTGAGAACATGTGAAAAGCCTGGATGAAGATTCAGTGGGATCCTGCCCAATGGAGTAAGAGAAGGAAGGAAGTCTTTGGAAAAAAAAGTCTTAACTGCTATCTGGGCTGAACCCTAGTTTTAGGTAGTAGGAGAGCTGGTGATAGAGATCATGTCCCCAGCTTTGTCAAGGTTTTCTTTTGTCTGATGTTGAGGCAAACCAATTACTTTTTTTTTGCCTCTATTTCCTTCTCAAAAAAACATTCAATCTGTTTATCAGTAGTGGAGAGGAGAGGACATTAGAGAGGAGTAATTTTAGCATCGTTACGTGAAAAGTTATTTCCATGAATGATAATCTTCTCTCAATTATAATTCCCAAAGAGAAGATTGGATCAGTCTTTTATGTCATCTGAAATGGAGTTTGATCATACTGACAAGGCTGCTGATTAACAGTGGGAAGTTAAAGCAGGAAGGAATGTCCTGAAATAGCTTCCTTTCTTGAAATGTAACAGCTACCTCCTGGAGCTGCCAAGATGCAAATGCTGCTTCGAATGGAAACTCACTGTTTCCCTTCCCCTTTCCAGTGCTCTTGTTCCTTTGGCTAGGATGATGGGGAACAACTACAGCTAAAGAACTGCTGCTGCTCTTGGACCAGTCAGAGGATGACCATTCCTTCACCAGGAAAATGTCTGTGCCTAGGCTGCCTGGCTGGGTGGGTCCCATGACACAAGCATCTTGGGCTCGCATTACTCCAGCACCATCTGGCTGACAAACTGGGATGTCTGATGTACTGTGGGAGGATGCAGCTGCTGAACTTACATGCTGAAAGTGTCCATCTCTCCTGTCAGGTTGATTCTCTCCACTAGACTTGCATCCACTTTTTCTTTGAGTTTCTCTTCCAACTGTTAGGAAACAAAACAAGCGACAGACAGATGAGATCTCTTACCTGCAATTACCATCCTTGAAAATTTATCTCCTGGAAAAGTCAGCTTCTTAACACTTAATCTGTGCCCAGACTACATCCAAAACTCAGGCAGTGCACACTGGAAATCACTCCTTGTTGGACAGCCTGGAGATATTGACCTGCCAGGATGGGCTACGGTGGCACTGCAGCCTCCAAGATCACGCATGCCCCCCTAGCACAACAGACTGACGTACCAGCTTAGCACCACAGCATCTGTCCTGCTAATAAAGATGCTTTTCAACACTCTCTCTGTGCCCAACCTGCAGAGGAGGAGGATTGCCAGTTCTAGTGGTGGAGAGGCCTTGATGCAGCCAAGCATCACAGCTCATCTACTACCCCATGGCATTTTGAAAGCACCTGGAGTGCAACGAGCAGTGTGGCTGCAAAGTGTATCAGCATAAATCCCTCCTCCTCTTCGCTCCACCTCACCCCAACAAGCATTTTCCCCAAACCTATTTTGAATTGCTGCTTTTTCGTTTTTTTAATCAAAGGGAGCTCATGAAGTACAAGAAGAGTGGTTTTGTTTTCTAACAATTTTGGTCCCCGACCCCAACCATATTACCTAAGGAGTATAAAAGGATTGAATCCAAAGATTCAATCCTGCAAAACAGGATTACAAGCAAACGACTCTCTCAGGCAAAATCAATACTTCTCTTTCTTTGAAATATAGATTTAATAACACACAGCTCAACAATCAACAGGATGCTATGTGCAGCAGGCATTACTAGGGATATTTTAGTATTTCTGACTCTTCCAGTCTTCCACAGCAGCCTGCCCCTGAGGAGGGAGAGGAGCTGCTGCTGGGTGCCCTCTCAGAGGATCGCTCACCTGCTGGGTGGTCGCCAAGCAGTACTCCGCAGTGCTCAGGATGCTGCAGATGAGGCAGAGCTCTTCTAAAGTAAACTTTGCCACTTCAGAGCCTTCCTTTTCTTTCAGCAAACTAGTGATGGTGAGCCCACCACTGCTGCTGGTTGTCCTGGAACAAACAAACAAACCAGACAAAAACGTGTGAGGCTCTCAGGCACACAGACATCCACGGCGAGAATCAGTGCCAGACTTCAACGCCACGAAAAGCCTTTACGGCCACAAAGTGCCATGTGCTGTGTAACACAGATCAGTGTCACTACATCAAACCCACAACTGCTTTTCTACTTAAGGAATAACCTTTGGAAAGACAAAGTCCTCTGGCAAAGGACAACTCATTCACAAGATGGCAGATTAGGATGCAAGTGGAATACAGCTTCCCCCAGCCAGCTTCACCTTCGCTGCCAGTTACTCAAAATCTAATTAAAGATTACAACAACATCTCAGTAGCCATCAGGCAGTTGTCATATTTATCTTCTCAGTCCTAAACAGCTGCCAACATGCATCTGAAACTTTGCTAACCTGCTTTAAAAACTGATGATATCAAGAGAGTAAATTACAGAAGATGTAGCTTCTTTCCACTGTCTTCCAGTGATTAATGGCTGTGTAGCAACAAAGTAAGACTCAGAACACTTCACAGTCAGGAAATTCCCTGCCTCTCAACTCTTTATAATCCAAACCCATTTGAGAAAAAAAAAAAAAAAAAAAAAAGGACAGTGATATTTATCTTGGACAGGAAAAAATGGAGCACACAAAATATGTGTATAAAGAATGCAAGTGAGGTCTGATGGAGAATGCACATTAAGATTATCTTTCCACTTGTCTGGCTGTAACCTTCTCCCCCTCCCATCTAAAAAAAAAGATCTTATTGGTTTCAGAAACTCATTCTGCTGCTCCCAGGTTTACAAGGGAAACAAAGTGAAGGTGGCAAACAGCAGCCAGAATTATCTGTGGTTAAGGCTGGCAGTATCTCAAGGTGCTCCTTCAGCCTGTACACTTACCCCTGCTGCTGTAAGCCCATGATGATTTCCTTCATTTTCACAGGATTTATATCTGTGTCTTTTATTCATGCTCATATACAACGTTACAGGGCAGAGGGAGTTACAGGTAAGCACTTTAGCACCACACAAATAAACCACCTTCATTAGAAATTATTCTGTGGATAACACTGAGCTAAGGCAGCAGAGAAGCACAGTGTGAGCTGCTTGCCCAAGCTGCAGGGGCAGTGCAATTCTGAAAGTCACAGAATCACAGCAACATGCAGGTTGGCAAAGTCCCTCAGGATCACCAAGTCCAACCTTTAACCCTACCCTGCAAGATTCACCTTAAACCACATCCCCAAGCACCACATCCAAACCACCCTTAAACACATCCAGGATGGGTGACTCCACCACCTCCCTGGGCAGCTCATTTCAGTCCCTGACCACTCTCTCTGGGAAAACTTTTTCCTAATGTCCAATCTAAACCTACCCAGTCCAATCTAAACCTAATGTCCAGTCTAAATCTACCCAGTCTCAGCTTCAGGCCATTCCCTCTTGTTCTGTCCAGAGGTTGTGGAGTCTCCTTCTCTGATGCCTTTCAAAACCTACCTGGGTGCCATCCTGTGCAATGTGATCTGGGTGACCCTGCTCTAGCAGAGGGCTGGTCTAGATGATCTCCAGAGGTCACTTTCAACCCCTACCTTTCTGTGCTCTCAATTACCTGTGAGAAGAGACCAGCAGCAGCCTCTCCACTGGAGTCAGACCTCTCTGAAGAGACTTGGGCTGGCATTTCCACAGGAACTTCAGAAACTGTAAATGTGAGTGCTAATCAAAGCCAAATATAAAGCTATCCTCCATAGGTCCTTAAAACCCCCAAGGCCAGGCCTGTCCATTTGCTCTCTTGATGTTTCTCAGTGCAACAGATGGCACTTGGGAGAAAACCCTGCAGCAAATGTGGCCAGGTGGCTGCTACGTGGCTTCTTTGACAGAGAAGCAGAAGTGTTCACAAGCAATTCATGATCTTTCCAAAGCATCTGCTCCTCCCTGGAATGCCTCAGCAGACGGTGCTGCAGCACTTGGGAAGCAAAACTCACTTGGGCAGGTTTCCAGAGAGAATTTTCCAGGCGTATTCCCGAAGGTACTTCTGGAATATGGTGGTCAGGGCTATCATGGGCTCGCCTGTGCTGAGCTGGGAGCACTGCACCATGCACTTCTTGTAGTAGACAAAGAGGTCAGCACAGCTGGGCAGGACTGCTCCTCCTTCGTCCACGTTGGGCTTGGGGGGACCTTGAGCCTTGAAATCTGCCACGAACCTGTCAATCAGCTCGCTGAGGTTTCTGACGTGGGGGAACGACAGAAAGACATTTTAGTGTGTTGGGGAGGGTAAAGAAACAGAGGCAAGAGAAGAGAACAATGCTGCCCTGTCTTGTGACACCAGCAGATTTTAGCAGGGGACTGTTCCAGCCCTTCCTTATCGCCGCCCTCCCAGCGCAAAGCTCACAGTGTAACGCGGAGCGGACCGATGAGTAACGACCTTTTTGTACTCAAAAGAGTTTTAGTGGCAGCTTCGATCTGTTCTCCAGTCACATATAAAAGCTCTCCAGCCTGCCAGGATTGGGTTCAGCACATTTGCTGCAAGTGCATAAAGTGGATGCTCAGGTTTCATTCCTGGCAGCAGCAGACGTTAACGGTTGCGCTTCCCATATCAGCGGCCTCCGGAGCAGAGCTCGGGGAGTATGGCTTTTAAAGGGGATGTGCTCCAAATGCTGAGCCATGTGCACTTCTTGGTCCCATTTGGATACCACCTGGTTCTGCACAGCTTCGCACATCCTTTAAAGGGGTTTTATTTAGCACAAGCACAAAGTGCACTTCCTACTTAAGCTCTTTTTAAAAGCACAAAAAGGCCTCGCACGGTCTCCAGTGGTTCATTAGAACCTGGTCCTTACTCAAATATTTTGGTCTTTAGGCAACAATAAACTTCACTCCACTGTTTCATCAGGACAAAAAGGCTTTTTAGTGTGGCAGAGAGCCAGAAGCATCAATACAGAACTGAAGGAGTCTTCTGATTCTGGGAAGTCCCTCAGGTCCTACTCCTCCAGAGACAGCACATCTGTGTCAGGAACCAAGAGGAGCTCTGCTGACACTGGAGCTCAGCTAAGCGGAGCAACCTTTGCCAGATCAACTAAATGACAGCAATAAACCTCCTCCCCCAGATACAAGAACACACACCACAACCTTCCACGAGGAAGTCTGGCTTTTGAGGAATCTGTATTCCTCATGTCAGGTGACAGAGTGGCACTCTGCTGAGCAAAAGGAGTTGTGAAGCTCTCATATTTTATATGCCTCACTCCACTACAGTCTTGGGTCTGCTGGTCCCAGCCAGCTGCCCTCTTGCACAGCACAACCTTCACCCCTCACACTGCCGAGGCTCTAGTGGCTGTGTTGTGCTACAGTCTGTGGTATCCAACTAGGAAACCAAATCCTTAGAAGGAGAATGGAAGAAGAAAGAGCCAAAGAACCCAGAGCACCACACAGGCAGAAGAGGTGACCTGTCTCTTCCCTGACAAACCTGCGGACTGCAGGGTCACAACAGATGAGCTCCCACCGTGGGTGATCCACTGGGCCAAACTCTTCCACAGCCCAGTACGAGGGCTCTAAATCATCCAGCCAGGCTCTTTGGCTTAAACTCACAGGCTATTGTACAGACAAGTAGCCTCTGTTTTCACGCTTGCTGCTTTGAGTACTTGACATAGCTCTGATTCCACAGATACACACAGTTCCTCGGCTTCCTTACAAGACCTGTAAAACCATCAAGCTGCTCAAGTGGTGTGATAAATCTCTACCCTGGCACGAGCAGTTGAGGACTGAACCAAAGCACTGATTGCATTCGACCACAGTGAAGCAAAATGCACCTCCCCTCCCGGCTGCAGGAGAGCCAAAGGGAGCTGCAGCTTTGCTTCAGCAACTCAACTGCAGCAGCTGTGGCTTGCTCCGTGTCACAGTCCCACCAAACAGCTGCATTTCTACCTCTGCATCTGTGCTTTGCTCCAGCAGGGCAACAAAGTGGAGCTTTCTTAGCCCTTGCTAACCATTTTGGTTTGTTGGTTTTTTTTCATTCTCAGTCTCAAGACACAGTGAAGGAATGTCAGAGGCTTTTGTTTCTTTATGCTTACTCCACACAGCTCTCCTCTTCTCCCAGGCAGAACGAAATGCGTTTACATCCTCCAAGGTCTTGTCAACTGGGATGCAGGAGTAAATGCAGCTGTCCAAAAGAGCAGGGAGAGCAGCACTTGGAGCTCCAAGCTTGTTCTGATCCTAACCTGGGTAAGCTGCTCACTGAAGGCAACCATGAGGGCAGTGTAGGCAGTGTGGGCTTGACCAGGGTACAGTGCACCGTGGGCAGTGATACATTATTGATGTACACCTGAGCTGATGTCAATCAAACTTTCACAACTAGTCTCAGCTGGCCAAAACACAACATGAAGGCTAACAGCCTTTGTGTGGTACAATGGCAGCACAAAGGCCCTGGCAGGAAAAGCTGCTGGGAGGTGAAATATGAAGAATGCAGGAGAGCTACAGAAATGAACATTTTCTCTACAGGCTCTGTACAAAGAGCTCCAAGCAAGCTCTCTGGTAGCACAGATGTGGTATTTCCTAACAGTAGCATGTTTACTGGCAGCAAGAACTCTCCAAATCTCACCAAGAGAAAATGTGAAATGAAATCACAAAGGGAATTTTATTCTGGTTACATCATTCCATCCCCACATTCCTCTCTTCTGTTTCACTCGACCTATTCAAGTGTTTCTCCTGCATCTCTGGCAGTCATGGCAGGAGCTGGGCAACTCCTCAGCAGCCTGAGAGAAAAACGTGCTGCTTAGGAGGGTGATGGAATTGCTTGGATTGCAAAAGACCTCTAAGTTCAACCATCAACCTAAGACCACCATGGCCATTAAATCATGTCTCCAGGTGCCATGGCCACACATTGTTGGTATCTGCTGGGCACCAGGGAAGGGCAATGGCATTGAGACACCTGCACCACTTGTAGGAGAGTTCCCCTGCAGACCACAGACACATCCCACCTGCAGAAAGTGCCAGGTCTGCAAACAGTCTGGAGCACACACACACATTTGAGCACTCTCCTGCACATCCCTGGGTACTCTCCACACAGCAGAGCTCTTCCATGGGAACTCAGCTCACACATGTCTGCTCCCTTTGCCCCGGCAGAGCACAAAGAAGAGCTCAAGAGACACATCTCAGAGGGGCAGAAACAAAATCTGCTTTGCTGTTAAGAAATCTGATAGTTACACTGCAGCTAAGGGTGGAGAGCAGCATCTTTTAAGTCTTTCTTTCAGGTGTCTCCTCTTAAATTGCCAGAGATTTTGGCACTGTGCTTCTCTATATGGGGATGGAAACAATTTTTCAGCAGACAAAGTCCAGGCTGCTCTCTGCCACGGACAAAAGGCAATGATGAACAAAACTGTGACACTGCTCTCGCTATTCAGAGCCCAAACATTAACAATTAATTATCTAAGCAACTCCTCATTTTCAGACATCAGCAACAGATTTCTCAGAAGTTCAATCAAAGAGGGGGTAAAAGAGAGAAAATCATAAAGGAAAGGCAATTTTGGCAGGCAAGGGCAGCGTGGGGAATACTGTGGCAGTATTTTCTTTGAACTCCTTGCAGCCTGTGGCTATAAAGCTAATATAAAACATCTCAGGATTGTAAAGGAAAAGGGAAGAGGAAAAAAGAAAAAAAGGCAAGCGAAAGGGCGAGGAGCACAGTGGGGTAGAATTACCCAAACAGGGATTAAAATGGTCCCCAGCCAGAAGGGAAAGAAATATTCAAACAACTCAGAGCTCACTTGGCTGAGGGCAGGGGGTGGAAAAGAGCTGCTTGCCTTTGTTATACTGCAGAAGGGAACTTCAGCCCAGCAGGACAGTCCATTGTGCAAGGCTTTATTTATTTATTTTAAACTAAAAGCTTGAGGGGACATGGGAAAGCTTTTTCAAGGTGGCTACACTGCAGCTTGCACCAAATCAGGACTCCGCAAGCCTCGAGTTATTCATTCCCTCAAATGTGCTAAATCCTTGGAAGGCAGAAGGGCACAGACAGATGAGGGACATGGGGCAGGCAGCTTTCTCCTTTCCAGCCACTCACCTGTGCTAAAAGACTGCACTGAAGCTTTCCCAACCATCTCCTCTCTCAGTTGGCACCACAGCCTTGACAGAGCTGTTATTTAAACTTTGGTGTGAATCAAGGTGCACAAGGAAGTGCTCTAAAAACATCTCAGAGCTGAGAGCTCCTTTCATTCCAGTTATTTTGCTGTAAGTCAAAGGGGAAGATGAAGAAGGGTTGCAGGGATTAAAGCCCCTGACAAAGTCCCAATCTGTGAGCGACGATAATGTTATCTTAAGGCCAGCTCATCTACAGCAGCTTTCATCTAAGGATCTCAAATAACTTCTTTCTGTAAAGCAAGTCTTGAAACCCCTCTGCCACGAAGCCACATGTGTATTTTAGAGAAAACAAACCCAAACCTACTGTTTGTGGAAGACCCGAGATGAAAGCAAGGCGCATTTCTGCAGTGGGAATTGCAGAGGGAACAGAAGCAATTTCAGAAGCACTAAGCCTCTCCTGCAGAAGGGCAGTGGGCAGCAGTCCTGCCTTTCCAATTACAGATGAAGCCACCACCCACAGCCCTCTGAACGCTCATTTTTGTGCCCAAGCAAAAGTCCCACTCGTCCTAACTGTCTGGCAAGCACAAATGCTGCTCCTGATGAAAGCAGACTTTCAAGAAATTAATTATCCTGAGTACAAAATCCAGGACAATCCAACTGCAACAGACAGTTGGAAACAAACCCAAAGGAGCAGGTTGGCTACTCACTTGTCCTGGGACTCGATGTACACATAAAGGTGAGGCTCAAAGCACTTGGAAACGATGCCATGGAAGGGATTGTCAGGGACCTTTGGCTTCTTTGGCTGTA
Source organism: Psilopogon haemacephalus (assembly GCA_013396835.1). NCBI lineage: Eukaryota > Metazoa > Chordata > Aves > Piciformes > Megalaimidae > Psilopogon > Psilopogon haemacephalus. The sequence continues at coordinate 41,631 of VWZI01004541.1, read as the reverse complement.
AGAAAACATTGAGAGTGTTGGTTTCAAACCTGGCCTGTAAGATCTAGAACAAACAATAAACATGGAAATACAGAGTGGCTTAGCTTGAAAAGGACCTTAGAGATCTTCTGCTCTATGGGCAGGGACACCTCTCAACTACACTTGGCTGCTCAGGGCCTCATCCAGCCTGGTCTTGAACACTGCCAGGGAGGGGCTGTCCACAACTGCCCTGGGCAACTTGTTCCAGAGTCTCACCACTCTTGCACTGAAGAACAACTTCCTAAGATCCAGACTAACCCTACTCTCCCTCAGCTTTAAACCATTCGCCTTGTCCTGTCTCTAGACTGCCTTTTGAAAAGTCTCTCTGCAGACTTCCTGTGGGACCCCTTCAGGTATGGGAAAGAAGCCAGAAAATACCCTCAGAGTCTTCTCTTCTAGCTCCCTCAGCCTATCCTCATAGCAGAGTTGCTCCAGCCCTTTGATCATCTTTGTGGCCCTCCTCTGGCCTCACTCCAACACCTCTGTGTCCTTCTTATACTGGGGACACCAGAACTGGACATGGTATTTGAGGTGGGGTCTGACAAGAGCAAAGTAAAGGGGAAGAATCACTTCACCTGCTGGTCAGGCTCCACTTGCTGCAGCCCTGATGCAATAGCACAGAAGCACCTAAGTCTTTAGAAATACTACAGCAGAGAAATATGCTGTCAAATAACCTAAGGCATAAAACTGACAGCATATTTGGGGTCAGGATGTCCAGGTCTTTCTTTCTTTTTACAGAGTTTTATTGCTCCAAGCAATTCTCTTCTTGCTTGCAGAATATCCTTATCCTCAATGAGAAAGCTGCTCCATGCTAACAGGCTTCAGCAGGAGAATCCTAATGCAGTTTGTAAATAAAACCTTGCTGAGCCCTTTGAACAGCAGCAAGGCTCCACTAAGTCACCTCTGAAATGAAATGCAGCAATTATTTGGAAGCAACACTGAAATATCCCCGCATCGCAGAATATTAAGGATAATAACTCAAAGCTACAGGCTTCATCTGCCTCAATTTTATTTAGATAAACAACGTGCAATTACTGGAGGAGGTGGAATTACACAGGCAGCATCACAGGCCTGCTTTTCAGCGTGAAACACGTTTGTGGGGATGCAGAGATTCCTGCTTTCAAATCACATTTAGAGCACTTAGGCACAGATGCTGTTAGGGACTCGTCCTGTTACTCTCCCTGCAGTTTAGCAGCGCGCTCCACGCAGTGGCCAAGCACATCTCTGCGATGCCACTGGGACAACTCAAATGCTTCAATTGGTGTGTGTTTAAATAGCAGGCTGGGCAGGTCCTTTAAGCTCATCTTTGCCCTACAGCTAGATGTTTAATTGTTCTCACTGACAGACAATATTTCACGCTGCTTGCTGGGGAGCTGAGAGTTTTTCCCTGCCTGCAACGGAATTCTTGCTTCTCTCTACAAAGAGCCAGGATCAGCTCCTGGCCAAGAAAGATATTAATTTTTCCAGCTGATTTTTTTTTTTTTTCCCTTAGCATAAGAGAAGCAAAACAAGAGAGCCTAAAGGCCATCATCATACTCCCCTGAGTGACAGAGGAGGTGGCACAAAATCATTTGCAGAAGGAATGAAGGAGAAGGAGGCAAATTCCGCTCGGAAAAAATTGAGACTGGAAGACACAACAAACACCAACATATGGCTGCAAACCTGGGGCTTTATGGAGACCAGACCACCTCTATCAGACTGGCTTCATTAACCTTTGAAGAGCATGAACTGGAGGATATAAGTTTTAGAGCTTTGGGAGAGAGCCACCAAGCAGCATTCTCCAGCCCAGCCCCTCTGCCAGGGCCTGCCCCTTTCTGCCGGATGCAGACGCTCAGCGGAGCCCGGAGGAACACAATAGCTGGTAATGACAGAAACCTCCTGCTGCCAAGTTTCCAGGATGGCAGCACCAACACAAGGTTGCAAATTCATGATGTTTACAATTTAGCAGGCTGGAAGAGCCAACTCCTAAGGCAGGGCTGGTTTTCTGCCTGTGCCTTTGCATCAGCTGCTCCCGGCATAGTAGGGGGAATACTAAATCCTTTAACAGTAGCAGTGAAGCTGTATTTCTGAGCCTGCAGTCCTGTCCAAAAGCTGCAGATGTTTAAGCTATTTCCTCCTTGAGTTTGATGGAAATAATAAAAGGTTACTGTTGTCACAGTAAGGAGGTCTGCAGCTGGCTCAGTTTCCTTTCATTACTATCCAAAGTAAACAGATTAAACCAAACTGCCAGGATCACTAAAGGAGGTTCTTTTTTAACATGGATTCCCTTCCCCACCATAAAAACCTTTGTGCTCCCTCTTACATTCCCAAGTGTCTCAAATTCTCAGAACCAGTGCCTTGGGAGAGCTTTCTCACTCTAAACTCTTATCTTCAATCCTTCCTTGTCCCTCCTCTTCTTCGGCTAGTAACAAGAGAAGATGAGACCTCAAACAAGAACTTAGCAGCACTAACCACCTGCTGGCACTCTGAAACTGCAATACTGGGGCCTGTGGGGCTCCCATTCGGCAGGCAGGTGCCCTTGCAGCAGAGCCCAGCACTGCCTGGTGAGCATTAACACAAGGTATGCCCAGAAGGAGAGGACAACCTCACCAGAGAGGGCATTTCAAAGAATGCCTTTGTAACAGACTCCTCACATACAAGGAGCAGAGCTGTTCCTTTCTAAGAAGCACCTAAACTGTCTCTCTCTTCACCTGCTTTCTAGCACTACTGATTTCTTCAAGGAAGTCCTCTCAGCCCAGCACTGCACCAGGACCTTCCTCCAGCTATCACAGACAGTGGAAAAGAAGCTCCTGACAAAAAAAAAAAAAATACACCATGCAGATGTCTCCTGGAGTTCCCTATCTCTGCCTTCTAGATCCCTGATAAAGTTTGGCCAGTGCCAACTGCCCAAGCCATACTTCAATGGTAAGAGCAACACTTGTGCTGTGGGTGGAAGGCTGAGGCCTGCCCTGCTCCCGTGGAGGGGATGCAGTGCACCAAACTGTGCTGCTGGAGAGGAACCAGCCCACAGCCTGCCCAGGGGCATGGATCTGAGTGGGTCCTCAGGATCTGCTCATCCATCAGGACCCCATCTGCACATGGCCTGTTTAGAGGGCTGTAAAATCAGCAAAGAGAGGGCAGCAGCCTCCCCAGCTGAACGCTGAGAAAACATCTGCCTGGTGAGTAAAAACTGCAGGGCTTGGAGGCTTTGATATGGGTGCCAATTAAAACAATTGTGTTTACTATTCACTCCTCTAATGTTTGCAGAGAGCTTTGGAAACCCAAAGTGCTTTCACAAGTGGTTAGGTGTCGCCTGCTTTGCAGAGGTAGTGAATGAAAAGCACTACAGAGATAAAAACCCCAGAAGTGAGGTATCTGAGGTGCCAATCTGAAACTGACACTTGCAAGTTCAACGAGCTGCCTGCTGACTCCAGGCTGAAAGTTTGCTTGGCTGACAAGGGAAAAGATGAATTGCAACTGTTAACAGTGGAAGCTTCTTCTGGGATCTGAGCCCCCAGCTATGTTAGTTCATCCTTCTTTGACAAAAATCCTGCAGCTACATTTGAGCTGTTGCTGTATGGCCTAGAACAGAACCCAACTCACTCTTCAGGTGGCAGGATTGTCTCACCACTGTTAAGTGAACTAAGGATTGCTTTGGTTTCAGTGGAGTGAGCCACAGCAAACCATAGCTGCACTGGGAGCCTGCCTGCTGCCCAGAGGATCAGAACTGCACTAAATTAATTGCAGTTTAAATAAATTGTTCGAATCAATGTGCTGGGAAAAGCTTAGGAACCACCAGAGATTCTGACAACTGGAGAACTTCAAAGACTTACTTTGTCTATATCACTTTTCTCAATCACAATCTCATCTGTTTCTGTCCCCGTTTCATCCTCCAGAAATGGGTTGGTGGAGGGAAGAGCCACTTCTGGCTTTTTCTGTCAAGAAAAAACAAATAGTAAGATCCTCAGAGAGCAGTCTGGTTTATCCCCTCTGGCACATAGCTGCATCCATGTTTAGCTTTACTAAGCCCTTCAAAGCACTGCACACAGAACAGAGGTGACAGCAGAGTGCCAGGCAGTTCCTCTCTCATCAAGGTTAAAGCCCACTGCCTCCTGCTAGAGGTTCAGAGCCTGGTTCCTTCTCCAACGTTCCACCAGCACACTTCATCCTCAGCACCCTCTTGAAGATTCCTCTTCTTGCACCAACTCTCATCTCCTCTGCCTGAGCTGTCCCTGAAGGGGCAGGCTGGAATGGGTGGAGGTCATTCTGCCCCTTTGCTCTCCTCAGTACCGTGTGCAGTTCTGGAGACCCAACACAAGAAGGGCATGGAACTGTTGGAGCCAGTTCAGAGAAGGCCACAAAGATGCTCAGAGGCAGAAAGGATTTTCTTTGATTTCAAGTGGCATCCTCCCCTTCTGTTTCCCTCAGTTGTAGCATCTTCTGTGCCTACCTCCTCCGACAGGCTACCAGCCCACTGAAGCCACTTTAATTAAAGCTGCATGAAATTTGTCAAAAAAATAAGGGCATATTTCTTGAGAGAGCTAAATTCAGCCAGGAGGAAAAGCTTCCAGGACTTCCCTTTTTAATTAGTGGCACCTACTGATCCACAGCAAATGAGAAGTTGGTCGGGCAGGCTTGCCTCCCAGGCTGAATTATCACATCCAAGTAGGCTTCCAGACACCAGATGGACAGAGAAGCCAACCTCAAACCAGTGGCTTCTAAGCCACACATGGACTCTGTGCTCCCAGGGCATTTGGCTGGCAGAGCTCTTGGCTGAGATTTTGGGCAATGAAGCACAGAGATGACCCCAGAGATGCTCACTGAGCTGTTTCCTCTTGGCTCTGCCTTTGCAATCCTACTGAATGCGACACCAAAAAGTAGGAGCTCCAAATGCTCCTGCAAGTAAAACTAAGCCAATAGACAAGGTGGGGGTTGAAAGATGGTACCATGTGGTGAACATGTGGTGACTAAAAATGGAGGGGGGATTTTTAGGTATGTGTCAGCGACATGCAGAGAACAAACATCACAATGCAGTCACCAGGCTGTAATTTGTGGCTCTCCATAGCAATGTGGCTTCGGCTGCAAACAGCACAGGGCCCAGAAGAACCCAAAAGCACACAAGCAGTGCACTTTCCTTCTGTGCCATCCTCTCTACCACAGCCTGCAAGATCAACAATCACTTTCCTGACCACAAGCCACTGAGCACAGTCACACAAAAGACCCCAGAGGAGGCTGCAGGTGACACCTTTTGCTGCCTCCTGTTACCACAACTATGAGAGGAGTTCTTTCTCCCCAGGAAGCTGCTGAGTAAAGGTTGCTCTTCAGAAATCCACTTACCACTGTCCCATCAGCTAGAGTGCAACCTGAGAAGCGTTTAGCCAGAAGTCCTTCAAAGTTGGTTGTCCTCTGGATTGCAAACAAAAGCAGTTTCACCTCGATCTCCTTGGCTCTTGTGCGCATGATCTTAGCGAGCTCTGTCCTGAAAGAGAGGAGGGAAACAGCAAAACCAAATGTGGTTTTCTACGAAGATCTGAAACCTAACACTGCCATTCAGCCCATTCCCTAGAGAGATTTTCAGCACAAAATTCGAGCTAACTCCTAAGATGCCAACATAAAACTGCTGCAGAGATCACATTTCAAACACAGCCACAGTTGTACAGAGCTCTGCGAGTAACAGGACCTCAACTCCCAACAGGCAGGGCACTGCTGCAACCAGGAAAGCTCACAGCATCCAACCTCGGGAACCAAAGCATCTCTCACTGGGGTCCAGAACAAAGGCAAGGCTGCTACTGGGACTCCAGCTGCTACCTCCCTTTGGTTCCTTGCCTCTGGCTGTCAAAGAGCATGGTCCAAGGCAGTCATATCATGGGCAGCCTACTCTACTTCACCTGGCTTCTAACAATACTGATTTACACCTCTCTTACACTGAAAATTGATTTCCACATCATCTCTCTCTCCCAACAGTGCACACAGACCTAGTGCAACTTCTCAGGGTTTTCACTCTTCACTTGCTTTTAACCATGGACAATTCTCTATAGATAGCTGAGCTACTTTCCAGTCCTAAGGACACACATCATCCACCTGGCAGCAGACAAGCCAAGGCTTCTGTTTCAAGGAAGATGACTCTTAATAAATGCTGCTTAATAAATACTGCTTTAATTAATAAATTAATCAATAAACAATAAATTAATAAATAAACACTACTAAAGAAATCCTGCTTTAGTTAATTAATAAATAAATACTACTAAAGAAATCCTGCTTTAATTAATAAATACTACCAAATAAATTCTGCTTTGGTTAATTAATTAGTAAATACTACTAAATAACTATTGCTTTAGTTAATTAGAAGGGTTAGGTGATAGGTTGGACTCAATGCTCTTAAGAGGTCTTTTCCAACATGGTTAATTCTGTGATTCTGTAAGGAAGATGACTCTTAATAAATACTGCTTTAATTAATGAATGAATAAATAAATATTTATTAATAAATCCTACTAAATAAATACTGCTTTAATTAATTAGAAAGGTTAGGTGATAGGTTGGACTTTATAATCTTTGAGGTCTTTTCCAACCTGGTTAATTCCGTAAAGAAGATGACTCTTAAGAAATACTGCTTTAATTAATAAATAAATTAATAAAGAATATATTTATTAATAAATACTACTAAATAAATACTGCTTTAGTTAATTAGAAGGGTTAGGTGATAGGTTGGACTTGATGCTGTTCGAGGTCTATTCCAACCTGGTTAATTCTGTGATTCTTTAAGGAAAATGACTCTTACTAAATGCTGCTTACAAACACTCCAAGGGTGGTGTCAGGAGGACAGGGCCAGACTTTCCTCAATGGTCCTCAGCAACAGGACAAGAGGTAATGAGCACAAACTTGAACATAAGAAGTTCCATCTAAACACAAGGAGGAACCTCTTTGAGGGTGGCAGAGCACTGAAACAGGATGCCCAGGGAGGTGGTGGAGTCTCCATCTCCGGAGTCGTTCCAAACCCATCTGGGTGCGATCCTGCACAACCTGCTCTAGGGGAATCAGCTCTAGCAGCAGGGTTAGACTAGATGAGCTCCAGAGATGTCTTCCAAGCCCTCTGACTGTGTGGCTGCAGGCAGGCCCTGCGAGCTGACCTGGTGACGTGGCAGAAGTCGACGGCGATGCGCTCGGTCATGCACCACTCCTGGGGGAACATGCGGCCGTACTTCTCCTCGTAGTCCACCAGCTGCCGCTTGATCCAGGCGTAGCGCCTGTCGATCTTATCCAGCCAGGCCACCTGAGAGGGATGGACAACAACCCCCACCACTGCAGCCCCTGCTGACGTTCAGCCTGGCTGCTTGGCTGCGCTGCTGTAGCTTCCCAGGGCTATCGATCAGAGCTACCCTGACCGCTGTTAGTAACGCCCCAAACGCTCGCCGTCGTTCTTCACAGCGCTGACAGACGTGCCAGCCTGAAAACCCAATCTTGGGTGAATTAAAGGGAGCAAGTTCTGTGGCAAACGAGGATAACAGCACTGCTAAATCATCCAGGTGCCACTGAACGTTCAATCCGGTTATGATTTATTTGATCCCACCCTCCCTGGTTCGCAGAAAGAGAAATTAAACATGAGGGATCCTGAGAGATGAGAGCGTAGGCCTTGGAGTCCCCCACTCAGCTGGTTTCTTTTTACACTCTGAGGAATGGGGACTCATAAACCTTGAAAATTCTTGCAACATGAGCAGGATGGGATTTCATGGAGTCATAGAATCAGTCAGAGTTGGAAGGGACCACAAGGATCAGCCAGTTCCAAACCCCCTGCCATGGGCAGGGACACCCTACCCTAGATCAGGCTGTCCAGAGCCTCATCCAGCCTGGCCTTAAACACCTCCAGGGATATAGCCCCAAACACCTCCCTGAGCAACCCATTCCAGGCTCTCACCACTCTCATGGTGAAGAACTTCCTCCTCACGTCCAGATTGCATCTCCCCACCCCAGCTTTGCTCCATTCCCCCTAGTCCTGTCACTCCCCGATAGCCTAAAAAGTCCCTCCCCAGCTTTTTTTGTAGCCCCCTTCAGATAAAAGGGTTGGACTTGATCTCTGGAGGTCCCTTCCAACCTCTACCATTCAGTGATTCTGTGACATTGCCTCCCAACTCATCAGCCAGTCCACAGCACGCCCACGACTGACTACTTCCAAACCTTTGGCTTAGAAACATTTCACCACAGGAACCTGTGGAGATGTGAACTTTGTCAATGCCAGCAGAGCAAAATGCAAAATCCAAACGTAGCTTGTTAAGCTTCCCCTTACATCTTGGTTTTCCTGGAAAAGCACCAAGTACTCTGAGAGGTGTTGTTTAATAAATTTCTTGATGATTTCCTGCTTGATCCTGGGATCCAGGACGTTGGCAACTAGACATGCATCACGTAGGACATTGCTGGGTCCACCAGGCCTCTGTCAAAATAAACAGGAACAAAAGATTTAAGGTTAAAGAGCTGAATGGGTGATTGCAAGCTGTACAGCATCCAGGTTACCTTGGCTTTGTTCTTTCCCATTGCACTTTTCTTTTTGACGCTTCCGCTGCTACTTATTTTTTTATTACCAATTCTTCACCTTTCTTCTCTGGGGTGAAAACTGAGTTGCTTCCATTTCACTGGCTGTAAAAGCTGCTCTGTAGCTCAGCAGCCAAGAAGCTCTCCACCACAGAAGAGCTGCCAGCTCCAGCAAGAAGTGTTGCCCCATCACTTCCACAAAGCATTTCATCAGCCCTGAAGTTCTGAGGAACAGCTAAGAGAAGTGGCTGACAAACAGGACAAGCAAATCCCTTTTCTGCAAACCTGAAGCCCAAATTAATGGGGAGAAAAAAAAAAAAAAAGGCAGTCTAGAGATGATTAATTTGCAACACTTCAAGTAGCATCTGCTGGGCTGTGTTGGTTTGCCATGATGTTAGTGGAAGAGGCAGAAAATTCAGAATGTGCTGTTTTGAAGCTCGGTCACATGCACAGAGATTTGCCCTTCACCAAAGATCTGTTCTAAACAGTTCCTTCCCTCCTGTAGTTGCCAGCTTCAAGAAGAAATCAGCAGGGCTGGCATTCTGCAAGGCAGAACCAGTGTTTGCTTTGAAACAAATTCAAACTGATACCTACCCTCCCATACTGTTGGCAAACATTTGGATTCATTATTTTGGGGGAAGCACATTTGGTGCCTTAGTCTTAGCCAGATTTGTATCTCCTGCTGTCTGAACGAACCAGAGATAAACTCAGTGTCCCTGAGGGTATTCAAGAAAAGACTGCATGGAGCACTTAGTGCCACTGGATAGGGCTGAGTGATAGGTTGGACCAGATGAGCTTGGAGGTGTCTTCCAATCAGGCTTATTCCATTCTACTCTACTCTATTCTGTTCAGCTATGTCAACAGGCAGCCTGTGCTGGGGTTTATCTGAACACAACATGAACCTTTTGTGCCCAACAAGCAGCCAATAGCCTGGGTGAAATGTTGAGGGAACTCCACTCTGGTCTGTCAGGGCACTTGAGGCAGTGAGAAATACACTCAGCACCCCACAGCTTGAGAGACTCCTCTGCTTTATAACTCCTGAAACTGAGAGAGAGCAAATCTAGATGTAAAATGAGATCAAACCCAACAACTCTGGAGGGTTTTCAGTGAGACTTTTCAATGGGAGAAAGAAGGGAAGTGAGAACTTTACCTTTGTACCTTGAGAAGGAAAGGCTTCCTCAAAGTCAGCCAGGATCTGCTGTCCCAACTCATTCTGCGCTGCCTTCACCCTGACAGGGACAGAGAAAGAGCTTTGGTGGGGGTACCACCAGCTTCTTTGCTTCTTTGCCTGTAAGCATCACTACAAAGTGGACTGAAACTCCAACAGGTTTTTATGAGCCACTAAAAAGGGTGCTAAAGAGACAACGCCCACACCGAAAAACTGGGAGAGCATTTTCTCCCTGGATGACACTGGGATGACAACTCCAGCTCTACAGCACTGACCTTTCAGCTGCAGCAGAACATGTCCACGAAGCTCTTGCCCTGCTGCCATTTAGTTCTTCAATAATGGGCAGTTAATCACCTGAGAAATCAGCAGGCTTCCTTCAAAGCCAACCTCATCGACCCATCTTTACATTTGTGCACGTCAATCACATTTCAACAAACCCACCTTCCTAACCCTTCCCAATGTCTCAATCTTCTTCCTGAACCCTCTGCCATTTCAGGTGCAGTGACCTACTTTAAAATGCATCCACGTGAAGAGTGCTGGCTGCAGTTTTAGCCTATAAATCCTCCCTGCCTTAAGAAGCATAAAAGAGCAAAGGTATGAAAGGGGTGAAAAGGGTTTTTTGAGCGAGCCACAGCCTCGCTCTCGCTTCGGCTGGGAGAATAAAGCTTCCCATTTCCAGAAATAAAAGTCCATACAGCTTAATTGATACTTCTCAGGAAATGGAAATGCCGACATGCACTGGAAAGAGCCAAAACAAACAGTGGAAGCACTTAGATCCCTCTGCAGCCCTCGAATTCTTCCATCACGTTTTATTATACTGGAAACGCTTTAAGGTCTAAACTCATCAGCCAAAGCAGTGGATTTTCTTTCCACTCAGATTGATGCGTTGGAAAAGAGTAGCTGCATTTACTCCTGTGACAATGTTTGTTCAGACTGCGGGGAGAAGAATTTGGATTAATTTTTTCTGTTGTTTAAGGCTCCCCAGCCTTATCGAGGCATGATCTGCTGCTTTAATCTTCCCATTTGAGGTCCATTAGTAGCCAAACGCTGCAAGCTGAGCTGACAAGGCTGGGGAGAACAGGCTGGATTCCTCAACTCTGCCAAAGGCAGAAAATTCGAGGCCTTTAAAAAGTGATGGCTGAAATATAACTTTATATCTGTGATTTAAGTGCACGTATGACCTGCCTTATCCAGGATTTATTTATGGGGATTTTGCTGGGAAAGCTTCCTGCCGGCGCCGTCGAACCTAATTCCCGCTTTAAGCTTTTCTGCTTCGCAGGAATGCTCAGAAAACTCCTCTGCTCCTCCAGGTATAGATTCCCCCACTTAACACCTTCAGAACTGTGCAACGAAAAGCAAGACGTTGAAATAGGAGGAGTGGGAAATTTAAGCAGGAAGGAGGATTTCAGCCTAGCAGTCACAGTAATCCTGCCAGGAATTCACGTGAGAAAAAGCAGCACGGAACCAAACCCTTTGATCCTTAGGAAAAAGGAGGGAGGAAAAAGAAGGAGGGGGAAAAAAAAAAAAAGGCACTAAAGATGGATTGAAAAGGGGGGAGGGAAAAAAAGGGGGGGGAAAAAAAAAAAAGGCACTAAAGATGGATTGATTTTTTTTTTTTTTTAATCTTTCAAATAATCAAGATGTCTTTACTGTTAGGAGTTCACAGAAATGAAGGAGTGTGTCTCAACAACTGGAAGTGATTAGCTGTGGTACTGCCTTCCTTAGGAGCTGCAGGGACCTTCCTATCTGACAGCAGCTGCAGGGGAAGCAGAGTGGAGGCACTGCAAAGCAGCAGCCAGATTCCTCAAAACTCAACAAATTTAAGAGAGGCACTGTCAAGCAGTTTAAAAAGCCCTGTCCACAGGCTTTGTTGTTTTAGGCTCCGATTCAGGAAAGTACTTAAGGATAATCTTAACGGGGATTCTCCTACCCTTAAATTAAGAAACTTGCAGGAATGCCTTGCTGAAAGGGGATGTTAAAAATATATGGCTTGGGAAAATTAAAAAAATAAAAAAGCCCTGCTTCAAAATCCCTCTAAAGCAAGCAAGGGAAAATGAGGTTTAGGTTTTTTTCCCCCCCCCCACCCATATATCTTGGAAGACAGAGATAGGGCAGCCACAGGTTTAGGTATGTGTGAGCAGTGAGAGGGAGCCTCACTGCCCTCCCAGTAACCACTGCTCTTTACCTAAGCACACAGACACACACGAGGATTTTTTTTCTTTTGCCATGACCACGAACCCAGAAACATTAAAGCCTTGATGGCATCTCTTCAGAGAGCCCTTGCTTTAGGCAGAGAAGGCAGGCAGGCACTCTCTTTAGCCACTAGAGATGATTGCTCCCCATGGAAAGCTGTGAGCCTTTCAATAATTCAGAACAATCCTCATGCAATGGAAACTGCCACCACAAAAGCCTCCCCCCCAAAACTGACTTCTTTGGTTGCTCACAGAACTCTCTGCAGGTGGAGAAGTGTCTCTGTGTTTAAACAGCTGAAGAAAGGGAATTGCCTGCTAAGGCTCAGCAACATCAGGCACTGCTGCTTGATAACAGATTTTGCATCTCTTCTCAGAGGGCTGCAGCACCTCCCCTATAAAGACAGGATGAGGAAGTTGGGGCTGTTCAGCCTGGACAAGGGAAGGCTCCACAGAGACCTCAGAGCAGCCTTCTAGCACCTAAAGGAGCTACAGGAAAGCTGGGGATGGAGTTTCTACAAGAGTTTGCAGTGGTAGGATGAGATGGAATGGATTGAAGCTCGAGGAGAAGAGATTTAGGCTGGATATTAATAGGAAATTCTTTGCAGTGAGGGTGGGGAGACACTGAAACCGTTGGCCAAGGAGGTCATGGATACCCTCTCCCTGGAAGAGTACAAGGCCAGGTTGGATGAGGCCTTGAGCAGCCTGATCTAGTGGAAGGTGTCCCTGCCCATGGCACAGATAATTCCAAACCATTCCATGACTCTCTCCCTGATAAGACTCCCCCCAGCAGCCATCCTGGCTCACTGTACCAGGGAGCTGCCTTTTCCCGGGGTTGCTCACATGTGCCAAAACCTTTGCTTACCCAAGCAGGAGTAATTTTTGTTTCTCTGGCTTTTGCTCTCAGTTTCCCCTGCTTTTTTTTTTTTAATGTTAAAAAAAACACCAGCAAAACAAAAACCAACCCAAGAAGAAAGCCCCCTGTTGTGTTTCAAATGACACCGCATTACTAGAAACCACAATTCCTTTAGCCAAAGCTACCAGAAATCTTAAACCATGCCTGGCAGCTTGCTGAGATAAAAAGAGGCTGAGCCAGCCTGCTCTGCTGTGCCAATCTTATAACCATCCTTCTCCTAAATACTTTCCAGGCTTTTTTCCACTATCTGCTAGGCTTTCTTGACCACTGTCATGGGTGGGTTTGTGACCACTAACTGCATGCTCCTTCCACAGCCAGAAAAGAGATGATTGGGAGATAACAAAATATGGCTATTAACTACAACAAAGAACTTCCATTGTGCCATGGAAGAAGCTGGCTCAGGAACAATCCAAGGAAAATATTTCCTTTGAGATGTGCATCGTGACACTTCTATCAATACTCAACAGGATCAGCCCAAAAAGTCAATTAATTGAGAGTTGAGCCAGGTTCCCAAGGAATACTTACAGTGGGATTTTGTTTGGTCGTTTTGAAAGGCTCAGAACAGGTGGAAAGCAACATTAAAAACACATCATGAGCTCTCACAGCATCCAGGAGCAGGAACCTAGACCAAACACCCCATGACAGAGAGCACATCCAACACCACCTAGCAGGCACTTCCCCTTCCTATGGTTTCCCATTCATATTTGGCTTTACTCCATTCACACCAAGAAAGAGAGAGGCTCTTTATTAAAGAAAGCAACAGAATCTGCTTGTTTAGCAGTGCATATAATAGACTTATTGTATAGAACAGACTTAGGTTACTGTCACAGCTCTGTGCCAACATCTACTAAAGCATTTTCTGCCTTCACAAACATCCAAGAGGCTTTGCTTGTACCAGTAAACCAAGTTCAGGAGATACTAAACCCCAGCAATTTCGCAGCCTAAAAGCAGCCCTGCGAGTAGGCAGGCAAACTGCCTTTGATGTTGCCTGAATCACAACACCAAAGAGAGGGAGAGGGGAAAAAAGGCAACTGCAAATTGGGCTCTGATACATACACGTGTAGTGAAACTCCAAAGCAGATACTGCTGTGCCACAGACCTCCCTGCAGTAATTTGCCTGCCTGGATGTCAAAGCAGCAAAGAGATCCCAGCGACACCCTGGGTGCAGCTCTCCTCTCGCCCCACAAGCAGCCGCTCCGATCGCTACCAGATGGTGAGACTCTCCCTGTGTAAACACTGCAAGGAAAACCCTGCCGAGGCAATTCTAAAAATAGGGGGAACAGACTTTCTTCAGCTTTTCAGATCCTTATCTTGAAGGGAGAATAAAACAAAAGAAGTCGCTGGGTTTTCCCCCCCCCCGCTCCATGTCCTTGCCAGGCTGTCTGGCTCACCGCGCTTTTTAGCAGCGGGACCGACTGTCTTCTAGAATTATCAGCAGCTCCAAAAGTATTAAATGAGCACCCATCAGAAAGGAGAAAACCAGCCACAATCCTGGCTTCCATTATATTTGGCTTTAAAAATGGCCAATGACAGCAGGTTTTTGCCCAAGAGCATTACCAGAAGAAGAAGAAAACGAAGCAAGTTATCTATTCGGAGTGTGAGGTTGGGGTAGGCAACAGCCTAAACCCAGAAAAGCCCTGACATGTGTTTATATTTCCTCGATGTTCATGTTCATTTAAGCAACTGCTTTGTTAAAACAAGGCCAGATCTCTCTCCTAATTTCGGGGGGATTTCTCTTTTGCTCCATTTCATGGGTTCCATCTGGGTTTTCTGGAAGAGGCCTCCACGCCATAAAGAAAAGTCCAACGGATTTACACAAAAATATTATAAACAAGTCCTTCAAACACTGTTTCCATCACTCTAGAGCACAGGCAGCCAGCTGCTGGCTTAGCAAAGGGAGCCACCCAGAAAAAAAATTCATTACTGGGCTTGGAAGGCTCCTCCAAGCACCTCTGTAATGAGCAAAGTCGGCCCAGAGATGGTGGCAAGAGATTGGCAATTTTCAAACAGAAAAGAAATGCTATCAGATGTGGTTGTCTCACTAGGGAGCTTCATCCCTAACATTAATAGGCTATTGCCACCTCAGCACTATTGCAGGCTGTTAAGCAAATATCTAATGTGTGGTGTGAGGGAAAAAAAGCCTTCTGTACAGCAGGAAAAGTAAGTTTTGGGCTGGAGACAGCAATGATCCCTAGAACAGGGTGTCAAGGGAACAAGGCTCTCCTGTCTGTCACATCCCAAATGAAGCCAAGGTCCTAGCAGATTTGGGGCCTTAAGTCACCACTGAACCTTCACCTCCTGCTGCTGAGCATGGTGGGTGCCTGCTGCTGCAGCTGCACAAAACTCACCTGATTTAAGCATGGAACTTGAGACTACCCAAGCTCAGCATAAACATTTAGAGCAGTCAGGCATGTTGCATGGGGTTTTGAAAAGGTTTGCTACAAACCTCAAATCTCAGCAGAATTGGGCAACGGGAGCAGGATTTGGCAGAAGAAACTCGAGGTGCTGAGAATAACTGAGTCTGGCAAATGCACAAGAAGAAATCCAGCCTGCCTAAACCCCTGGGCAACTGCAGAGTCTGACAGCAACTCGCCAGCAGCAAGCAAATGTCTGGGCAGAAAGGGGCCCCAAGCACCTCTCTGTTAAAAGCCCAAGGATTCTGCTTCATGTTAGGCTGTTGAAGGGTGTAAGAAAGTGGTTGAAAGCATCACCTCAGGGCTCACCACGTGAAGATCACATACAGCAATTTGCACTTCCACAGATTACTCCAGGTAAGTAAATGAAAAGCCAGTCAGTGAGCAGAGCACTCCTGGCTTACACCTGTGCTAATTACTGTGATTTACCACAACAGGCTGCTCAGGACGAGCAAACTGTGTCTGATTTCAACACATTTGTTTTGGCTGGAAAGAAGCTCAAAGGATCATGTCTAGTCTCTATATCCCTGAGAAACTGCTTCTGGGTTTTGGAACCTTCCTTCCAATCAGGGATGCAAGTGCCGAGGGCCTGAGCAGAGGGGATGCAAGTGCTGAGGGCCTGAGCAGAGGGGATGCAAGTGGTGAGGGTTTGAGCAGTTTACCTTTCGGAGAGCTGCCGGATCTGAGGGATCCCCATGTATTTGTTGAAGTGCTCTAACACGTTCACCACACCTTGGAGAAGGTTGGCAACTTCCCCATATTGTCTCCTCCTGGTCATAGCCCTGTAGAGGAAATGAAAAATTTACAAAGGCAGGTCCAGATGAAAACCCTGGGTGGCAATTCCACAGGTTACCTCATCCCCACCGGCTCCCGCCGGTCACCACTGGCATTTATTTTCCTACAGTACACAACATTTCGTTAACATTCCCAGGCAGCATTAAAATTTCACTTAACCCATGCTAAAATAAACCAATCCAGCACACATCTAACAATGCCTCAAAAGACATAAATGTCAAAAGCAACACTTGGCAAAGAACGTGTAAACTACTGAATGCATCAGCTTCCCAGTATGGGTCCGGAGGCTGTAAATGTTATTTCACTATAATGACCTGAGTGAAGCCATTCATCATCACGCACAAAGTGTGAGTTAAAGCTTCACAGGGAGGAGAATCATGATGCTGAAAAACTGTTAGCCTTGACTTTGCTGTTAATAACTTTCACAGGGGGGAAAAAAAAAAAAATCAAGTTTCTTTATTTTAATTTCAGCCTTTAGGATCGTTCCAGTAGACAGCAGCCTGACTCTGAACACTTCGCAATTTGGTGTCTGTGCAGAACTTGCTACAGTGCTTTGCAGATACATTATGCAAAAAGGAAAAAAAAAAAAATCATTTTCCTAGCCTCTGTGATCCTTAAGCATATTAAAAACCCATGAAGGGTTATTAGAAACATCTAACTTCCCACACAGACGAGCTTTAAGGCTTCTCTGAATTGATTCTCAGAATTAGAGCAGCCCTTCCTGAAAATGAGATCTCGTTCCACTTACAGGCATGGCTGATACAATGCCCTCCAAATCCCTGAGGAGCAGCACATTTCCTAATGAAGATACCTAATTGGACAGACTCCCTTAATCTTTAAAGAAGCCAGACTCACTCCTTATCACCAAGGATCAACGCAGCAATCGATTCTGTCAACCCTTAAATACAGCAGCACAGGCTGCAGGGTCGCTCAGAGCAAGGCAGAAAGGATCTGCCAGCAAAAATCAAGCCTGCAATCTAGGGAGCAAACTTCCCTCCAGAGAAACAAGCAACTGCCACAGACCCGTTCAGAGCTCTGCACCAAACTCAAGAACTCAGCAGTGGTGTTGGAAGCACCACTAAGAATCCACAGACTTACTCCAGGGAATCCACACCCCCTGCCAGCATGTGCAGGTGATTGAGGGTGGTGATGGAGGTGGTCAGATGGCGCTTGGCATGATCTAGCTGCTTGATATCCCGAGTGATTTCTTTAACCTAGGGAATGGGAAAGCAAGAGGCTGGTGGTTAGACATCAAGCTACAGCAAGAAAATGTTAAGGAGAGAAGAGAGACTGTCTCCTCCCCTGGGGACCACAGACATGCCAGCTCTATGGCCACAGTAACACGGGGACAAGGGTACAGGTTCAGCATGTGCTTGACTGCACATTCCCAACCAGTCAGCAGAACCTTCTTAACAAGACCTAGAAGCAAAAGTCATTCTCCCACTCCCTTTCAAAGGCTAGAAAGAAAGAGCTGCTCACCATTTGCTCTGATTTTTCGGCCTTGTCCTTAATATCCTTAATTTTACCAAAGAGCTGTTGAATGGCTTTCTGGGCTTCTTCCAGAGCCTGGGGAAAAAAAAGCCAAAGGAACAGTGAAAGGAAAACCTGCATTCAGTTTTCACCTCCTGAGAAACACACACTTGCTCCCTACAGCTCCTGGGTGGGGCAGTGGAGGGGAACAGACAAAGAAAATATCCTCAGCACATCAAAAGTCAATGCACCACATTGGGATTTTCACCCTGAGTGGACCAGGGTCTGAGTGTCCAGGATTGGATTGAAATATCCTATGAAGTCACCTCTGTAACATGAACTACCAACAGATTTAAGGGTGCTGCAATAAATTTTGATGCACCAAGCATGGAAAAACATAGAGAGCTTAATCCTGATCAGTTAGAGCAGAAAAATGAAACCTTCACAAAACCTTTCTGCTCATCATTAACTCTAAACAAAAACCACACAGCATGTACAGAACCCTTAGTGCTTGCCTAAACTTTAATGCTTGCCTAAACCCCTTGCTGAATCAGCAGGATATTGCCTTGCTGGAAAACACAAGAGAGATTTTTGCTCATTCCTTCAGGGTGGGCAGCTCAGCCTCTCACCTACCCACAGGAGAAGAGGCTCTGTCCAGGCACAGAGGGCACAGCTTTAGGAGGCAAAAAAAGGGTTGGGCACAGGAAATGGACCTCACCTGGATTTCTCTGCTGTTTCTCTGCAAGCTTCTTGGGGCAGCTGCTCTCCTTTACACAACCATGGTGCATCCTGACCTCACACAACCAGTGTGAGCTACACCTGGGTTCAGTGAGTGAAGCCACATGTCCAAAACCTGCCTTCTGAAGTCACTCAACACGTTTTTGCCTTCCTAGTTTGATAACATTTCCAGCTCCACTTGGTTTCCCACTGTTAAGTGGGCTCCTAGTCCTCTGTTTTTATATCCAGTCCCATGACCAAACTCACAGTGCAAGCTACAAGCTCCTTCAGCAAATAAATTTAACACATCTTCATTTGGAGACGTCTGAGCAGACTATCTGCCAGCAGCTTTTGCTGGAACATAGCTGCATTATAATAAAAGCACAAAAGTTGGAGAGGTTTTATAATTCATTTTCCAGAGGAGAGGAGGGGAAAAAAAAAAAAAAAAGGTCTCCTCCTAAATATCTTCTGAATCATGTGCAAGTTAACACTTTATCTGTTGGTGTCACACAGCTATCACATCCCCTGGTCAGAGGGAAATGAGCTCAGACAAATATGCGTCAGGGACAAGTGGATCCCAGAGGAACACCACCACCTACCTCCTCATTTGGCTCCAAACCACCACCACCTACCTCCTCATTTGGCTCCAGCTTGGTCACCTTACAGAATAAAGTTTTCTCTCCTCCTCCATGTGGATTAAGTGCAAACTAAAGAACTAAAGAGTGCTCCTTTCAACATACTTAACTGCAGTCTCTGTACTCGGTCCCAGAGCAGGGCTGCAGCACATTACCCAAGTGGGTTATTAAGCAAGCAGCAACAGTTCTGTGTGCTCTGAGATTTGGATAGGTCTGCACAAAAAAACCCCAAAACCTTCAACCTGAAACTCTTCTCAGATACCAAATGCTATGCTTTCCTTTGCTTCAGGACTAATGTCAAATGCTGATTTCTCTGCATCATCCTGAGGAAGTCAGAGCTGCTCAACTCTCCAAAAGAAGAGATCACAGAATCATAGAACTGTCGAGATTAGAAGAGACCTTTGAGATCAGGTCCAGCCACTGACCTGGAGCTCACAATCTCAACACTACTGCTAAGCTCCTACCACTAAAACATGTCCCTCAGCACCACATCCAACAAGTCTTTTGAATACCCGCTGGGATGGTGACTCCACCACCTGCCTGGGCAGCCTGTTCCAATGCTTTAACCCACAGAAGTGAAGAAATTTTTCCTAATATCCAACCTGAACCTCCCCTGGCACAACCTGAGGCTGTTTCCTTTTGTCCTGTCACTTGTAAATGAGGATCTCTGCTGCCAATTAAAAAGATCATCCAAGAAGAGACATTATCCTCCCTCAGACCCAAAGCCAAGGCAATCTCACACAACTTACTTAAACTCTAGATCCCAACTTGCAGGGACAGGCATTTGCCAGGATCTCAGGCACACAGAGCCACTGGGAGGTGAGGCAGAGATCAGCCAGGCAGAGCCTGGGAAGGTCCTGCACAGCATCCAGCACGACAGAGCAACGCAGGCATGCAGCAGCACCACCCCAAATTCCCAAGAAGCCACACACTTCTTGGACACATCTCTGACCCCATTCCCCTCTCTCAGAGCTCTTTTTTCCATTTGCAGGCTCAGACAACAGTCACAGCAGCTCTCCTTAGCCTGACAGCCAAGGCAAACTCTAGGGCCTCCAGCTATCTGCTGCACTGCTTTCACTTGGGGGTGGAATTGCCAACTGGCATCTCTGAGGAGGAGAACATTTGAGTTGTTACTAATTAGTTGTTACTAATACACAACTCAAAGCTATCTGTTCTCAACAGCCTTCAGCAACCAAATTCATAGAATCACAGAATTGTCAGGGCTAGAAGGGATCTTAGGTATCATCTACCTCTAATCCCCCTGCCATGGGCAGGGACACCTCATGTTAGATCAGGTTGCACAGAGCCACATCCAGCCTGGCCTTAAAAACCTCCAGGAATGAGGCTTCCACCACCTCCCTGCGCAACCTGTTCCAGGCTCTCACCACCCTCATGGTGAAGAGCTTATTCCTTAAATCCCATCTGAATCTACTCACTTCTGGTCTCACTCCATTCCTCCCAGTCCTATCACTACCTGACATCCTAAAAAGTCCCTCACCACCTTTCCTGAAGCCCACCACCTTCCTGAAGCTACTGCAAGGCCACAGTAAGTTGAGAGCAGACAACAGTGTGAGGATTTTTGATCTTACAGCTTTTATATTGCAATCCCTCTCCACAAAGGGAAAACCTTTCTCAGGAGACAGGTTATCATCTGCTTGAACATTGGGACCTTTTCCAAAGTTACTGCCCATAATTTATCCTCAGATAATGGCCCAAACAAGAATTTCTAGATGCCCACATAGCAGCAGTCTCTCTCTTGCTTACTGCTAAGAAACCACACTCCATCTATTTCTTTAACAGGTCACAGTGCTCTTTAATAATATTGTGACAAAACCCAGCAGAGGCAATTTACAGCAAACTGGTTCCCACCTGAAGAACATGTTTCTGCTGCTGGAAACTAAACTCTTTATCTTAAAACTGCCCCTGGAGCCCCAGCTGAAGCAAAATGGGATTTTTGTTCTTGTACATTTAAAGCTGCCAAGAAGAAGGTGACCTGGTGTCATCACCTGGCCCTGACACTTGTGGCTTTTACCTCCTTACAGTCTGGAGAAACACAAATGAAACAACATGTGCTGGGCTTCCAGCTGATGAATTAAGGAACTGTGGTCTCCTGCTGCTGTGAAAAATAACATGGCTGGGATGTGGGGACAGACCAAACAGCAGCTGCCCTTCTGAGCGAGTTCTGTATCACATCTCGGAGAGAAGGGGATACATTTCCAGAGCTGTTTAAAGGAGGAAAAGAAAACAATACAGGAAACACACAGAGAACCCTGCAGCAAACTTAACAGGCCTCAGTAAATCAGAACTGCTCATAAACCCTCACTTCATCTCTTGAAACTTGCTGCCAAATATTTGCTCAGCCATTAAGACATAAATCTTTAGCTACTCTCCTAAAACAGGGCTGAATATTCCTTACCAGAGCCAGAACACAGCAATTCATCAACTCCTTGCTTGGGTTTCAGATCATTTACATTTAGAGACGAAAACATTTCTCCAAACATACATAAGACTCGTTGGAACTAGCACTGTGTGAAAATCTATTTGTCTTAAGTGAGGGAGGCACTGCCAGGCAGATCCAATGGGAAGCTCAGACCTAAATCCAGGGAGGCACTGCCAGGCAGATCCAATGGGAAGCTCAGACCTGAATCCAGGGAGGCACTGCCAGGCAGATCCAATGGGAAACTCAGACCTGAGTTACAGGCATTGCTTCTTGCACAGAGCTCACAATGAAATCATCTTATGGAGGTGACCCTGCCTATGGTAGGGGGTTGGAACTGGATGATCTTTGAGGTCCCTTCCAACCTAAACCATTCTATGATTCTTTTTAAAGAAACCAATGAAGCCTCTTGGATGTAACACTCCAACTGCAAGCACCTCTAAGTAAAATACTGTAGAAGAAGGAACTAGGGAAAACTAATTCATAATGGAGAGAAACCTTCCCCTTCCTGGTCACTGTAAAGCAAAGGGGAAAGGCAAAGAAAAAGAAACCTCCATCTCAAGAACCCCCCCTCATGTTTGATAAATAGTGTTCATTAAGAGGGGCTAATAAACCAGCACCTAGGGCATGACAGTAGGTCTAATTATTCAAGGTGTGCTGTCAAAGTTTATTATGTACCCAACAATTATTCTTTCACCCTGCAGAACAGCAGAGGGGAAACCACAGCCACAGTAAAGGCGATACAAGAGCAGTTCCCTTCACACTCTGCTCCCGTTGAGACAGCAAATCATCCATTTTTCAAAGCACTGTCTTTATGGCTTTGGTTATTATTTTATTAATAGGTGGTTTACTCTGGATGAAAAATCCTAAGCCCAAAAAGGTATCAGGAGAGCAGGAATCGTTTTTATTCCAGCAGAAGTGGTGCGCACAGCAAGCCCACGGCAGCCATCTGACATCTGCGGCTTGACTGCAGGCTTCACCTTGCATTACTAATGTATGGCTTTTCCTGGCCAGTGCAAGCATGGGAAGCATGAAAATGCACACACACACCCCCCACCCTCCCCCCCCAAACAGCCTGCAGAAGTGGAACTATTGTGTTCCCTTCCCTCCAAGAACAGTTCATTGCAGGGGCAGAGAGGACCACGAATAAATCAAGAGGCTTGGATGCATCATCTGTTGTGGTTCTACGAAACAAGGATGTTGAAATTAAGGTCGGGATGTACTGGATAAACACCATATGACTCTAATCAACAACTGAGCCTGCAAGCTACAATTAACCCATCAGCATTATTTATTAAACTTTATGCAACCTCTGCAGTCCCTGGACACCAGGCACTGGCTGAGAACTACGGCACAGGCAGGGCTCGACTGCCTGAGAGAGGCAGAGCCACTGGGCAGCAGCTCTGAGCCTCGTTCCATGCTGTCTGTCCTGGGGCTATCCCAGCAGCAGTACATTTAGCAAAGAGGGTAGGACCAGCAAGAGACTCTAGGCAAAGTGCTCAGTAGAAGACAGGCTTTGGCTGAGTATCACCTTCCACCTTCTCTGGTGTAGCATGTCTGAGCTGCTCAGAAGCTCACCCCGGCTGCGGGAGGGAGCAGGTGATGGGATGGTGCCATGAGAGGGTGCCCCTGCAGGGCACTGCCCAGCTCCGTGAGTAGCACTGAGGAAGCTGCAGCCCCAACACCTGCAGAAGCAAGGACCCCAGCACAGTTCTTGGTGAGGATCTTAGTTTCAGAGCAGGGTGTGATTTTAGCCAGCCCTGCTGCTCAGCCAGGCCAAAGCAGTGGAAACTCCTCTGCTCTTGTACTAACAGCAGTGATGAAATGCGGAAGACTGAGAAACCACAACGCAGGAGCTGGAAGACCCAGATCTGCAGCATGCAGCCAGAGCCCAGGTAAGCTAGGCAGTGAGCTACAGCAAGCTCTCCAAAGCTGGAGGGAGAAACACAGCTCGTGAATCAGCTACAGCCCTACAACCTCCTTCACCTTGAGATGCAGCAGGAAAAGAGTCCAAGCACACCAACATAAAACAATAGGGAGCAGAGGTAAACCATGAATCACTAAGAAAAAGGCTGCCTAAAAATCAGCTTTACTTGGCATTATCCCAAGCAACTTCTGAGGTCAGTCTGCACATCATCACTTGTGTCACTTCTTCACATAAGAGATTTCAAACAGCAGAAAGGAGGAAAGAAAATAACTCGAGTGAGAGGTGGGAAAAGACCACGTCTCATTAATTAGATTTTGAAGTGATGCATCCTTTAAAAGGTTACCTTCCAGCCTCCTCCAGTACCAGACTGACATTAACACACAACAAAGCAGCATTACCAACAATATACAAGTCAAAAAAACCACCCCAGGTCAGTGAATTAGTCAGCCTCTCCACATCCCTAGAGCTGCTGCAGATGGACACAGCCTCCTCCCTCCCCTCCCAGTCTAAGTACAGAGCTGTCACATCACTCCCATCCAGCTGTACAATACACCTATTAGTGGGTGTGTTGATTTCTAAATCCCTCTTTACTCGCTCTATCAGGGATCTTGTGCAAGCAAATAGTGAAGCACAACAAGAAAGATGCAAACAGGAATTAAGAGGGGCCAGTGTGTGACTAGAAAAAATGTCACCAAAGTGAGGAAAAAGCAAATTCTCAGAGGAAGCTTGCTGGCTTGTGAAACCCTGAGCCTGGGGACTAACCGAATTAACACTGCTCTGTCTCCAGGAATGATTAAAATACCTCGATGGTTTCCATATGCTCACTGGTGGTGTGCTAGAAATGTGCTGGCTTTATTTGACTCTAGCCCATCCACATTTCAATGGGACCTTGCCACTCCCATCAGAAAGCTGCCCTCTGCTAAGCGTTTTACAGACGCTTGCCACATCTGCCAAATTCACAGCATCCAAATGCATTTTTAATGCTCCAAATTTGGGGCTGTGGTCAGGATGCTGAGAGTTTAATGCTCCTGGATGGGCCCTCCCTCTCCAATGCAGAGTGTTAATGCTGCTTTGATTTAATGAAAACCTAGACCATGGCTGAAAACAACTTCCCATCCCCAGTGCTCCGAGGAGCCTCAGCTGCAGAGAGTTCAAAGAAACCCTCGCAGGCTGTGATCAGCCTAACAACTTCTGCTGCTAAAACCTCCTGTGAATGAATCCCTCCAAGCTGAGGAAGGGTGGAAACACATTTTGATTCCTCATCTGATTTCATGGGAGAGAAAACATCTCTAAGTTTTCCAGCTAGGGATAAACCACTGCAGCTGAAGTCAAGAGGGCTTGTCCATAGGGGCAGGGCAATGCTGCACCACAGCAGCACCACCTTCGTTTCCCCAAGCAGCCCCATCTGAAGCCCACGCCCTTGGGTTTGATTTTAGCAGATTTCTACACTGGGAGTTCACCAAAAACTACATAACTGCTGCAATTGTCGCTGAAGAATAGAGCTCTGTGTCATCAGCTCCAATCCTAACCACTAAGGCTGCACAGAGTACTTGAAATCAAAGCAGATTACCTCCAACTCAACACCAACCTGAAAATTGCTGCTATTGTCCCTTCACTTAACACCCCCCAGCCCCCAAATCGTGCTTAGAAATCAAACCCCACATTCTGAATAGCTGCACAAACACCAGCAGTCGCAGGGGGTGAAGGGAGAGGAGACTTCCAGGTGGTGCTGCTTGAGACCTTGCAGTTCAACTCCCAGACTGCATCCTTCTGAGCTGCCATTTCTCACTGCATTGCCCAGTGCTGCACACTGCTGCCTGCACCATGAACAGACCTAGAGATGTATTGCAAGTCACCAGAGTGGTCTTCATCTGGTGAGTCATTTTACACCTAATCTGCACCAGAGTGATGTGCCCACTTAATTGTGGGAGTTGCACAACTCTCTAGCAAAGCCTTTAGCTTCATCATGCTGGGATGTCATGGTGGGTCACTACAGCCTCATCACACTGGGTTACTCCAGCTTCATCACACTGCTCTACAGTGGGTTACTCCAGCTTCATCACACTGCTCTACAGTGGGTTACTACAGCTTCATCACACTGCTCTACAGCTTTATTACTCCAGCCTCATTACATTGCTCCACACTGGCAGGTGAGCAGCCACAGCCTTCCCCCAAGCCCAGCCCTGCTCAACACCTCAAACACTGTAATCATGCAGGAAAATCTCCCTCCTGCAGCCACTCATCATTGCCCTTATCACTCCTCTTCATTTCAGAATAGCAAAGCTGTGAGTCTGTGCCCTTCCGAGCATTTCTGTTGACACCTGATGGCAGCTGTTTGCTGCACCTCCCTAGCCCACGGCAGGCCTTGTCTTGCAGGCACTGAATAACTGCTCCATCACTCACCCTCTGCTCCAGCAGCAAGCTGCCTGGGGAGTGCTGGGCACTACATCTGCCCAGGTTGTCTGTAAGTGACTAAGGGATTCCAGTGGATTTGCCTGCTGATGAGCTTGCAGGCTGCAGGCAGCATTTCAGTCATACTCCAAACATCACAGCCACGCTTGACTTCCACGGGGGTCAAGTTTAGCAACCATTCAAGCTGCAGCAGGTGATGCTGAATGAATTCACAGTCAGGTTGAGACCTTAGAGGCAAAAGATAGGTGGACAATCACACCATGAACCCTGCAAGTAAGGATTTCTAGGTGGAAATGCACAGAGGCGGAGCAGCTGCAGTAAACATTTCCCCACACCAAAATTCTAAGACGAGAGAAAGAGCAGTTAAAAACAAAAAGAGATCTACAGCAAGATCAAATCTCCTGCCCGCTGTCAGGACTTCTGTTTTCAGGCTGGGCTTCTCACTTTGCTGGCATCAAAACCAACTGCACTGGCTATGGAACAGCCCAGTCACACCTGGCAGCTTGCTCTGCCCTCAGTGCCACCAGCAAGCACAAGGTCGCCTTTAGCCAGCACAAAGCACCACTCAGCCTCCTCCACGATCTCCTTGGGTCCCTCCCAACCCCTAACATCCTGTGATCCTGTGCAGCCACTGCCTCTCCACACAGAAGCACAAGGCAAGGTCGAGCCCAGGCTTGCTTCTGCCTTGAACCAGGCTTTGCAGCAGATGGGCAAAGTTCTGCCTGACCTCTCGGTGCAGTTCCAGATGCCGGTTTTCATGGCCAGTGGCCAGGAGGATAATCACCAGCACTATTTCTTCTTGGCATGCCGTTCACCTGAAACCCTTCTCAATAAACATCTTCTAGGGGAGAAAAAGCTCACTGTGACTGGGATGGGAAGGACATTGTCCAACTGTCATAACTCACTGGAGCAATGGCTCTAAAAGAAACTCACTTCTGATTTACTTTGGCAGTTCAACTCCTGCTTATTACTCACCAGTTACAAAATAGTATTATAGGACTTGAATCACTCAACCAGAGTCTTACAGAATCTGTGGTGTGGCTTTTTAAATTTTCTTTTTTTTTCTTTAAATATATACAAAGACACAGCTTAAGACACAATATTTAACCCTCATCCTTTCGCCATCTCAAAAATGCACTGAGCACTGGGGCTGGTCATAGTTCGGCTAAAAACAAGAGACAAAGCCCAGCCACGCAGCAGAGAATGCACTAAAGGATGATGCCTACAACATAGAACCATAGAATCAGACAGGTTGGAGCTCATCCAGTCCAACCTGGCACCCAGCCCTAGCCAATCAACTAGAGCATGGCACTAAGTGCCCCATCCAGGCTTCTCTTGAACACCTCCAGGGACTGCGACTCCACCACCTCCCTGGGCAGCCTATTCCAATGCCAATCACCCTCTCTGTGCAGAACTTCCTCCTAACATCCAGCCTGTACCTCCCCTGGCACAACTTGAGACTGTGTCCCCTCATTCTGAGCTGAGGAGAGGACAAAGCCCCAGTGACACCATTCACGAGTTGCCCTAGCTCAGGACACCACCAGCTGAACAGACACTGGAGTAACTGAGATGATCCCATCAGCACAGCAGTACCACTCTCCTCGCTGTCCTCCTGTGCCACACACAGCACCAGCCTCATTCTCCCTCTGCTCACTGTCCATCTTCACCTCTCCTACCCCCTGCAGCCTCATTCTCCCTCTGCTCACTGTCCATCTTCACCTTTCCTACCCCCTGCAGCCTCATTCTCCTTCTGCTCACTGTCCATCTTCACCTTTCCTACCCCCTGCAGCCTCATTCTCCTTCTGCTCACTGTCCATCTTCACCTTTCCTCCTCCCCATATTGATCCTGAAAAGTGTTTCCTGATCTCTATTTAAAGAAGGAAAACAGAACTGGTATTTCACATACTTCCATCTCTGACCTTGTCAAACTCAATAACCCATGGGCATTTTTCTCCATCAGACACATCCTCCTCTTCCTCCTCCTTCCACAGGCTTGAACACTGCCAGTCACTGCAGCACACAGGCAGGGCAGGGCAGGCAGCCCCAGCCCCAGCTGCTGAGCAGAGCTGTTTATTTTCACAGGCAAGGAGAAAGGACAGCACTGCTCACCAAAGGATGGGATGGCTAATTGAGCTGTCTGCTGCTGTGCTGGGTTCAGGCTGGGCACCAAGAATATGTTTGCATTCTTTCACCACAGCAGCTGCCACTTCTTTTTCTTGCACCGCTGTAGTTATGAAATCAAATTTTATATATGTATATGTGTGAGAACAGCAATGAAGAAGGAGCCAGCCAAAATAACCCAACTTATCAAACAGTGCCTTCAGCCATGAGAAACACAGAATCATTTCACTTGGAAAACACCTCTAAGACCATCAAGGTCTTTTCCAAGGCTATTCCCAGCCCAGAAAATATTCCTTTTCTCTTCACATTAACACTTTGTGCTAGCACTAACTGAGCCAGACCCTAATGTAGTAGCAATAAACCAAGTCTGTCTTTAAAACTGACTCTCTACTTACTCAGTTTCAGTCAGCTGATGTATGTGTGTGGACAGGACAGGACAGGACAGGACAGGACAGGACAGGACAGAACAGAACAGAATAGAATAGAATAGAATAGAGCCAGCCCAACCTATCACCCAACCCTAGCCAATGGCACTAAGTGTCCCATCCAGGCTTTGCTTGAATACCCCCAGGGCTGGGGACTCCACCACCTCCCTGGGCAGCCTATTCCAATGCCAATCACTCTCTCTGTGCAGAACTTCCTCCTGACATCCAGCCTGTACCTCCCCTGGCACAGCTTGAGACTGTCCCTTCGTTCTGTTGCTGGTTGGCTGGAAGAAGAGACCAACCCTCACTAGGCTACAACCTCCCTTTAGGGAGATGAACCAGAGAAGGCAAATCAAATCGTTAGGTTGGAAGGGACCCCAGAGATCATCTCCTCTAACCTCCCTGCCATGAGCAGGGACATCTCTCAACTAAGCTGCTCAAGGCCTCATCCAACCTGGCTTCGAACATCCCCAGGGAGGAGGCAAATACTGGGTTTAGATTCAGAGTACAAAGCCACAAAACGTGGGATTCCTCCTGAATTCTTGGATTACTTCAGAAACAGATTTTGCAGGAAGCTGCCTCACCTTCACTGCCCCAGGCACCCACATGCAGGCTGCGGCCATACCCTCGAGGGTTAAACTGGGCTGCAAACACAGAGGTTGCTTTAGCACAAGGACAAAAGCCTGACAGGTGAAGCAGCCCCAGCCAAGCAACCAGTAGTAAAGGCACATCAGTGACTGTCAAAAAAAATTAAGGCCAGTCCAGGCAGAAGGTTCAGCAACAAACACAACTGAAGAGTGACAACCCAAACCACACAGAGCGCGTTCAGCGCTGCCCAGGAAAAACCTATGGGGGTTTTTTATACCACAGCCTAGGGCAGAGAGCAAACTATGGCACAGCTGGGCTGCCACAGCTGGGCTGCAGCTCCCAGCAAGGTCAGCCCAGACTCCAGCAGCAGCTCCAAGAAAAACCTTGCAGAGGGGAGAAAAAAATAAACCCCGAAGTAAAAGCAGATAGCGACGACTCCCCAGAAACCGGAGGCAGAGCTTGAACCCTGGATCGTAACAACTGAACCAGGGCAGCTCCTGCATTCCCAGCCTCTCCCAAGGCATTCCCAAATAGCCCCAGTCTGGGACTCCCAAGGAAAACTTCGTTACGCCCTGCAGAGGAATGTTCCACCCAGGGTTGTTGTTTCCTCCCAGCGAAGGGCCACGAGCGAGAGGATTTCTGCAGCTCGTGGCATTGTCTGCAGATTTCGCTGCGATCTGGCCCCAGGAAGGGGAAGCCAAAGGAGCCAGACTATTTTAAGGCTCTCTGCATTTTGGAGGAAATTCTAGGGCAGCATTTCAAAAAAAGGCAGATGCTTTGAAGCGGGAGATGTTGTGCTTTGTGGAGAAAGGAGCATTCCTGTCTTTGGAGCTGCTTAAATAACTCTTTTGGGGTCGCTTCTATGTGATTTGCCTTTATTTTTAGGTTCAGAGTCTGCTTTTTGCAGAGCCCTGAAAGCTGCTTTAGAGGAACATGGGTGTGCAATTGAGACTCTCTGGGAAACAGTTTAAAAGTGGAGGCTATGAAAAGCTGCTTTTACATCCTTCTCACCCATACGTTTCCCCTCAATGCCCTTCTCCATCGTCTCTGCACCACGGTGGAGCACAGAAGTGGTGTCCCCAACCATTACCTCTGCCACATTAACAGTCAGACAGGACAGGAACCTCCAGCACAGGGAGCACAGCAGCTGCAAATAGGATTTTGAATGTGCTATCCCTAAAGGTCTCCTGTTCCTTAGGGAGCACGGAGAGCACATTCCCACAGCCACAGACTGCACATTCCCCACTGGCTCTGACTGGGATTTAGGTTGTCCTGACTAGGAGGATAACAGACAGCACTATTCAGACACGTCTCTGCTTGCAGCACTCCCTCACCATCCATGATCAGTAGCACTGGTCTCAAAACCAAGGCTGGGCTCCCCTCTCCTGGACGGCTGCAAAGGTGCAGCTCTCAATAAGGCTCAGTCAAAGCCTACTCCTTCTCACCAGAGGGAAAGCTGCCTCGCTGGGCTCAAGTGCTAACTGACCTCTTCCCCAAGTACAAAGGAAGCTGTTAAAAGCTCAGTACTCTTTGTTTGCTCTCCAGAAACTCGCCTGGCATCACTGCTCTTCAAACACTACCGAAAAACAGAGCTTAGGCCCCATGGATCTGAGCACTGCTTGGCCCAACAGCCTGCACAAGATTTCTAACCTCACCTTTGACAGCTAAGGCTGACAGGAGATGGCAAAAACGAAGATGAGTCTCCTGAATCAGCTTCTGCACAGCCCAACTGCCCTCACCTGTGAGGGCTGCAGAGGTGGGAGCTGCTGCTGTGTGCAGCTCTGCAGCATCCTCAGGCAGGCAGGGCACAGCTCTCCCCAACAACCCAGAGCAGAGCTTTAGCAGGGAACAGCTCTGCAGCATCCTCAGGCAGGCAGGGCACAGCTCTCCCCAACAACCCAGAGCAGAGCCTTAGCAGGGAACAGCTCTGCAGCATCCTCAGGCAGGCAGGGCACAGCTCTCCCCAACAACCCAGAGCAGAGCTTTAGAAGGGAACAGCTCTGCAGCATCCTCAGGCAGGCAGGGCACAGCTCTCCCCAACAACCCAGAACAGAGCCTTAGCAGGGAACAGCTCTGCAGCATCCTCAGGCAGGCAGGGCACAGCTCCCCCAACCACCCAGAGCAGAGCTTTAGCAGGGAACAGCTCTGCAGCATCCTCAGGCAGGCAGGGCACAGCTCCCCCAACCACCCAGAGCAGAGCCTTAGCAGGGAACAGCTCTGCAGCATCCTCAGGCAGGGCACAGCTCCCCCCAGCCACCCAGAGCAGAGCCTTAGCAGGGAACCCCCCTGGCTTGCTCGGACCTAAACAAGAACCCTTTTTTTCCCCTTCTGCCACTGCATCCAAGGTTTGTGTTTCCTTTGGAAGGAAGTCAGAGATTGAAAGGATGTTTATGAAAACTACTGTTTACCCTGCAGACAAACACAGGTCCTCCAGCACCGCAGGCAAAGGCTGACTGCAGTTAGGAGAGAGGCACCTGAAGGAAAGAGGCTTTTGCAGAACACTTTGGTTCCAGTCCTGCAATAAATCCACCAGACCCTGAGCCCCCACTGAAATTCAAGCACTCCAGCAGCACAGTTCACAGGCAGCTTTATTTACAGCACACCTTCCCAAGGACACTACAGACTGCATCATTCCTCTTGGGGTGCCAAGGGATGGAAGGAAGTCAAAAGACAGGAATGGCTTTTTCAAAGTGATCAGAGGGCTGCAGCATCAATCCTATGATGACAGGCTGAGAGAGATGCAGTTTTCAGCCTAAAGCCTTACAGGCAGTCCAGGGAGCTTGGAGACACTCAAAACCTGCCTAGATGCATTTCTGTGCGACCTGCTCTGGCACAGGGGTTGGATTGGATGATCTTTGGAGGTCCCTTCCTGCCCCTAACATTCTGTGATTTTCAAAGAGAAGGCTTCAGGGAGACCTTAGAGCAGCCTTCAGCATTTGAAGGGTCTACATGAGAGCTGGAGTGGGACTTGTTACAGAGGCATGGAGTGATGGGGAGTAATGAATTCAAACTGGAAGAAGCTGGATTTAGGTTAGACATTAGGAGGAAATTCTTCCCCCATAAGGGTGGTGAGGCACTGGAACAGGTTGCCCAGAGAAGTTGTGGAGGCTCCAACCCTGGAAATGTTCAGAGGGTTGAAACCAGATGACTTTTAAGACCCTTCCAACCCAAACCATTCCAGGATGCTATGATTCTAAAAGGCAGTCTGCTGTACCAGCCCTTTCACATGGGAAGAAATCACTAGAAATGGGAAAAGGTATCTGAAGATGAAACTTGTAGCTGTGGCAGGTTTTAATCCTGGTTTCAGAGCTATTGCAAAAGCTGCTTGCCAACTGCTTCTGTGTTCATCAAGGGTGGTTTGCAGTTGTGGTTACCAGGACAAAATGCAATAACAGTCTTCACCCTGGGCCTCCTGAGGGAGGGGTTCACAAGACAAAACCATCTATCCCTGCGTATGCCTCAGCCAAGTTTTGCAGGCAAGTATTGGTCTCCAGCATACAAATTTCCTACAAATTCAATCAGAATAGATCAGTGGAAGAAATAACTTAATTTTCATGTGAGACCAAACAGCAAAATACTACCAGAAAAGCTAAATCAGGATAAAAGCCCCTGCCAGCAGCATTGACTCCTTCCTAGCAGAGCACTGATGTGTCCTAAAGGAATCTTGCTTCCAGCTGTTTCATAACAGGTTCTTACCATGCATTGGGAAGTAAAACCCTTCCTCTCCAAGCAGAAGTCAGGCCTCTTGCTCTAAAAACTTAACCTTTCCAAGTGTCCTTGACCCCACTGAGAACAAGCAGCTACAACCAAAGCAGCCTGCAGCACGGGAACAGGTGGCTGAAGCTGAAAAGCAAAGTTTTCACTCCCACAGCAGGGTTGTCAACAGGGTGGTTATGTGCAAAGGGCTGTCTCACTCCCCCAGCTAGCACACAGAGGGCACTGCTCAGAGTGGAGAGAATGCAAAAGCAAGCAAAAGTTTCTTCTAGGCTTCCTCTATTTGGTTCTGCAGAGGCAAACATAAAATTTCACCTCAAACTGAAATGCAATTCAAGCACTGCAAGATGACCTCCTCTGCCTGCCCCTCTGACCAGCCAATATGCAAGAACTCAGCATGGTGCCCTGGGGAACAGGACCTGGGGGCTGGGGTGATAAAGAGCTCAACGTGAGCCTGCAGTGTGAGTGCAGCCCAGACAGCAGCCACGTGCTGGGCTGCAGCAAGAGCAGCTGTGGGCAGCAGGGCAAGGGAGGGGATTCTGCCCCTTTGCTCTGCTCTCCTCAGACCCCACCTGCAGCACTGTGTGCAATTCTGGAGCCCCCAGCACAAGGAGGACATGGAACTGTTTGAGCCAGTCCAGAGGAGGCCACCAAGATGCTCAGAGGGCTGCAGCAGCTATAAGGACAGGCTGAGAGAATTGGAGCACTGCAGCCTCGAAAACAGAAGGCTTGGAGTAGCCTTCAGTATCTGAAAGGGGCTACAGGAAGGCTGGGGAGGGACTATTGACAAGCTCTTGTAATGACAGGATGAGGAGGAATGGGTTTAAACTGGCAGAAGGGAAAGTTAAACTGGATGTTAGGAGGAAGTTCTTTGCAGTGAGGGTGGTGAGACACCGGCACAGGTTGCCCAGGGAGGTTGTGGCTGCTCCCTCCCCGGTGGTGTTCAAGTCCAGGCTGAATGAGGCCTTGAGTGACCTGTTCTAGTGGGAGGTGTCCCTGCCTATGGCACAGGGGGGTTGGAACTGGACGAGCTTTGAGCTGCCTTCCAACCTAAACCATTCTATGATTCTACGCTGATGTTCCTTTATTGCTTTGAATCCAGCCAAGTCTTGCTACTTCCAGCAACTGCCCCACGAAATGCACACCCAAGTGAGAAATGGTGCACTTAGCTTGCAAATGCAGAAAGAAAAAGCCTGCAGCATTTCAGAGTGCAACCATTTTTCTCACCAATACTTTCAGTAATTGAATGGCTTGCAGCATTTGTCAGGATCTTGAGAAGTAAGAAAGAGCAGCTTCTGGGAGACTCTGGCCTTAACCCAGGCAGTCCAAACAACTGCAAGCTCTGGTGCCTCTTAAAGTCTGCTTCTACCTTGCAAAGCAGCAAAATGGGGAAATTCACAGACTAAATACAGGAATATTTGTGACTAGCTGCAGCTCCAGGCTGCTTGAAAGGTGCCCTACAAAGACACACCATACACATGTGCATGTTTGAAGGTTTTTACTGGGACAGAAGTTAACTGCTTCCTTTACAACCAAACTAAATAAAGGTCTGCACAGACAGAGCTGCCTCTCCAGAGCAGGATACTGTCCAAGTCCATCTGTACACGCTTTGGAGAACTTCAAAGGGATTAAAAAGAGTGAGAAAGCATAGACATAAGGCAAAGCTCTAAGCAAAGCTCCCCAGATCTGCACTGCACAGAGACACTTTTGTTATCCTGCAAGCACAGCTGACTGTGGCACAGCTTGTGTTCATCTCTCACCACACTCAGCCTTTGGACCTGTAAGTCCCGAGGCACTCTGGGCAATTCTCACCCACAGCTCTTCTCGACCCCACTTTTTTTGTGGTCTTCTCTGAATTTAGCACCTAAAAAGGGTAAACTAGCACCAGCCTTCCAAGCAATTCCAAACTCTCCAAGTACTGCACTGGTTTCCACTTCCTCTCCCATTTCTGTAATTGCCTCTCCACTCCATTTCCTGTCTCGTCCCTGCACAGTGATTACAGGCTGCACCACTCCCAGGTAAGCCGCATCCCAAGCACATCCCCAGTTTAATAGCAGTGCTAAGGTAACTACCTAAACTTTAAACTAGTTCTGCTAGGGGAGGTAAGCACCCCCATTCTTCTAAAAGCAATACAGAGGCCCAGATAAGCTAAATAATTCACTGCAGGCTATGGGCTCCGTGGCAGAGGTAAAGGATTAGAACCATACATCAACAGCTGCTGCAGCAAGAAGTGGAAAACAGAGGCAGCCACGCTGGTGAGGGAATGACTTACCCCATCCCAGCAAAGTAGTCTCAAATCTGGTATTAAAGAGGTGAGTCAGTGTTGCCACTGAGGAAAGCAGCACCAGTGACAGCTTCAGGCATTAATGCTCCTGGTCTAAACCAGAACAGACACAGGAAATCCAGCAGCACTGGGTGGTACCACGACATCAGGTAACACGTGGACCAAGCTCAGGGTTTACTGCAGCCAGGGCTGTGCTCTGAGCAAACATCTGTCAAGCAAGAGGCAAGAGAAAACCTGACAGCTGAGTAAGACATGCAAGATAAAGTGGCAGGCAGTCGTCAGGCTTAGTCACCAGCAACGTGGGATAGCAGCCTAGTTAAAAGCCTGAACAGCCTTTTATTGATCCCTGCTCAGCAGCAAATGTGCTTGCACCTATTTAATCCTGCTCATTTTATCATTAGCTTCAAAGTGGCACAAGCACAAGCCTCCTGGTTCGGCTTTGGATTTTCAAATCAATTTCTCATTCGCTTCCCTTTGGAGTGTGATCAGAAAGCAGGCTCCAGCAGCTGTTCTGCCAGCAGCTCCCAAAGCCATTAGCACAAGAGACAGCAGAAACACCTCCCTAGGAACAGGAGTGGGGTTCTGCCTGCCAGAGCCAGTCCTCAGTCTGGCATCACAAGATGAGAGCCCTTGGCATCACTGCAGAGGAGATCACAGAGGCACAGAATGTTAGGGGCAGGAAAGGACCTCCAAAGAGGAGAAGAGAAGACTGAGAGAGGATCTAATCAATGTTTATAAATATCTGAGTGCTGGGGGTCAGGAGTGGGGGACAGGCTCTGCTCACTTGCTCCCTGGGATAGGACAAGGAGCAATGGATGGAAGCTGCAGCACAGGAGGTTCCAGCTCAACACAAGGGGCAACTTCGTGACTGTAAGGGTCACAGAACACTGGAACAGGCTCCCCAGAGAGGTTGTGGAGTCTCCTTCTCTGGAGCCTTTCAAGGCCTGTCTGGATGCATTCCTGTGTGCCCTGAGGTAGATTGTCTGGTCCTGCTCTGACAGGGGGCATTGGACTCGATGATCTCTTTGGGTCCCTTCCAACCCCTGACATCCTGTGACATCCAGTCCAACCCCCTGCCAGAGCAGGATCACCTAGAGCAGGTCACACAAGAATGCATCCAGGCAGGTTTTGAGTGTCGCCAGAGAAGGAGACTCCACCACCTCTCTGGGCAGCCTGCTCCAGGGCTCTGTCACACTCACAGTGAAAAGGTTTTTCCTTCTGCTCCCACAGAACCTGCTCTGCTCCACCTTGCACCCGTTGGCCCTTGCCCTGTCACTACACAGCACTCCATGCACATACCTGCCTGCCATCCTGTCCCACGTTGGTCTGTCCTCTCACTACAGTCCGAATGTTGTCGTCCAACCTCCTGGAGGAAAAGAATTTACAATGTCAAACTCACTCCCTGTGTGCCTGACCCAAACAGCTCTCTGGGAACCTGGAGGGCTACAGATCAGATTTGCCAGCATGAAGCTGGCGCCACCAACACTCAACCCATTTTTATTTCCCCACCACCACCTCTCTCCGTAGGACATCACTCTCCTACCTATCATTTAAAAACTCCTGCTGCAAAAATAAAAATCCATTTCCTAATTTAATCAGGGCCCCTTTGCATTTCTTTTCCCTTAAGCAATATTGGCAGTTTCCCCTTGGCCATTTTCATTTCCACTTTCCACCTATTAAGGTGCTGTCTCGATCACTTCAGGCTGGCAATGCCAGACTGCCCAGAAGATTTCAGTATTTCCTGCACATTTATATTTATTTCACACTTTTAGCATCAACAGCGATGATGATAAAAAAAAAACAAACCACCAACCACAAAAGGAGAGGTTTCACAGTTGCTGTTTTGACCCCCCACATGGAATACACATCCAGCAACCACATCACCTGAGCAATTTTTTCTCCCAGCTTCCAGACTGTGCTCAAATTGGGCTGATTTTTAGTTCATTGCTTTTTTTGCAAACCTTTGCTTTGCAACCCATCAGCTAAGCCAACCCAAATGGAGCAAGGTGTAAAAAACAATTCTAATTACAGGGATTAATTTTTGCCTCTGTCTCTATTGGACTAGAGGCTGACCTTTATCTATGTCTTTCAAGCACATTAATTCCTATCAGCAACGGTGCAAAGACTATTTGTGAAGCCTCAGTGACAAGCAGACTGCTGCCCACCTGCCATTCATGAACTGGAGAAGCATTTACCTTATTTTCAGCCTGATTTTGTTCACGACTTCATCAATGTTTGCCAAAGACTACAAGATGAAAAAAAACAAACACCAAAGTGAAATGGGGAACCTCATTAGTGTGACACACACCAACACCCAACTCCTGCGTGCCCCTTTCCAAAGAGGAGAATAATGATTTTGTTTCATAGATGAAAGCACTAAGGAACATGGCAGCTTAGCTGCTCCTCAGCTCAGGTCGTGAACAGCAGCAAAATTACAGAATGGTTTGGGTTGGAAGAGACCTTTCAAGGTTATTTAGTCCAACCCCCTGCTGTCAGCAGGGACACCTGCAACTAGAGCCCCATCCATCCATTCTAACCTGGAGTGCTTCCAGGGATGGGGCATCCACCACCTCTGGGCAGCCTGGGCCAGTGTCTCACCACCCCCCGTCTCTAGTCTAAATCTCCCTCTCCTGTCACAGCAGACCCTGATAAAAACTCTGTCCCCATTTTTCTTACCAGTCCCTTTAAGTACTGAAAGGCCTCAAGAGGGACTGCCCAGAGCTTTCTCTTCTCTGGACTGAACAACCCCAGCTCTCAGCCTGCAATCACAGCAGAGGGGCTCCAGCTCTTGGATCATTTTTGTGGCATCCTCTGGACCCACTCGGCCCTGCAGGTTTTGAGACTCTCCGCTCCCCACCCACCCCTGAGCAAGCAGGATGCCCTTAGCTTCTGTTAGCACAGCTGCTCCCGAAACGCCGTGGTGACAGTGACCTCCAGTGGGCAACAGGGACAGAGCCCTCCTCTTCCCCGGGCAGAGACCCTCCTGCAGAGCCTTGGACACCGGGCAGAGAGGGCCTGGCTGCTGCTGGAGCTCTACTGCAGGGGAAATAGCTCTGCGCTGCTGCCAACAGGTAAAAAAAAACAGTCCAGCACCACCAAAAACTAACCAGAGACATATGAAAGCCAAAAAAAAGAGTGCTGCGGGGGATAGGAAATATTCTACCTGCCTCAAACCTCATCTTCAGCTGCAGGAACACCTCCTTTTTGCAACAGGTTAGTCCACAACTGCCCCTGGGGCTGATTTAGGGAAGACAAAGTGAGCATAGGAGCCCACGACAATCTCATTCTTCAAATCGTGGCAGAAACAACAGGTTTCCACCACGGATGGCTCTCCAGTGATGTTTCACAGGCAACACCTGCCTTATTTGGCTGAAGCCCCTGAGGTTTCACCACTGATGAAAACACCAGCTAGGAAATTTCCTGCAGGGGAAACCTCTAGACAGAAACCGAATTTATTTCTAGAGATCAAAGCAGGACTTTTACCGCAGCAAGCACTGTGGGTGGAAACAAACCACACAACAGCAGTGAAGCTCAGGAGATGGGAATCTAAGTGATTATTTTCAGCCCTACCACCTGTGCAGCTGCTAACAGAAAAGGCTCGAGTACAGGTTTAAACAGGCCCTCACTCATTTACCATCAGGTTGCATGGAGAGGGCTGTGCTGTGAGCAGGACTTACTTGCTCGGTGGGAAAGAGAGTATTGATATACTCCACAGCATTGAAGTCTGCTCTGTCCAGTGGATCTTGGCTGGGGAAGACCTGAAGGAAGGAAAACAAAAGCAATCAGCACTACATCACTGCTAATCCTTTGCAGCTTTACACAGTCCCTACTACATCCAATCGCTTTGCCACCCACTTCCACTTGTGTTTCAGGGCATTGCTGCAACAAAGAGCAGCCAGGCCTCTACCCAGGAGCAAAGCAGCTCTGTGCTCTGAAGTCTCACTCCCATGGCTATTGGCCTGGTTAAGTACAGGTAATACACATTCATGCTTCCACACACAGCCCTGGCACAACTCAGCATGTGCAAGAATTCCTGAGACACACCTAATGATGCATCCCAAACCATGCCAGTGCTGCTGCTGCTGGAAATGAACCTCCCTGCTGAGGCACTGCCTGTGCTGAGAGACAGAGGATTTGCTTTTCACAGCCATGTGACACCTGAGGAATTCAGAAATGGTTGTGTAAGTCCTCTGGAGACTTGGGTTTGCCACTTCCACGTGAAAAAAAGAGGAAGAGAAACAGAGTCTGCTGAATCATTCCTGCCCACTGGAAAGGGAAAAGAGCAGCTGTGGTGCAAACAGATCTCATCTCTCCTCAGAAGCAGCTCAAACAACACAAACGTGGCTGACAGGCTCTGCTGCTTGTGCCCACAGACAAAATATGCTGTGTTCACTTCTCTTGCTCATGCATTTGTTCCATACCTACACAGCCACCTCCTCTGCACTCTACGCTCAAAATTCCACCTAGCAAAGGTGTAGTGCATCCCATCCACACCACAGCACCACCTTTACACAGCTCTCTGCACACTGAAACCTGTGCTACATGGACACATGCAGCATTTCCCCTGTTTCACACAGTTTGCAGCATGAAAAGAGACTGCTTAAATGAGAGAGAGCAACTCCTCCCTGAAACAGACTTTGCCAAAGCTGCTCCAGGGGCCAAGGAGAATTAGGAAGCAGTGAAATGTACATGAGGTCACACCCGAGTGAGGAAGCTGCTCTGACATCAGCCCACAGTTGCAGCATCACAACCAGACTGTCCTGCTCTGCACTCACAACCCCTGCAGGTTCAGTGAATCCCAACTCTCCACAAGCACAAAGAGCAAGGGAAGCAAAGGGTGGGATGTAAGAAGGCTGGTCAGGAGCTCAGACTGCAGACACAGGTCAAGCCTGTGCGCAGCTCTGCCAGGTGAAGTGGACACTCCTACATCTCCATCACAATCCATTTGTGACAACTCCACCAGTCTGTGTGTGCTGCCTATCCCGTTCCAGGCAGAAGTCAGCCGAGTTAGTGCTGCTCATTTAACCAGAATCTGGCAAGCTTTGCCCAAAGCTGATTAAAGAGCACACAGAGCAACCAGACTATTGGGCTGGGAACTGCCAGTGAGGAAGTGATATAAAGCAGCAGCCAGAGTCATTCTCAACATCACCCCCTGCCCAGGATGTATCTGCCTACAGCCCTATGACCTGTTGTAGTGGGTTTGCAGTGACCTGCCCCCCCCACCTTTTAGAACCCCGGCTAAAACTCAGAAAAACACACTGGAAGTTAATAAATGAAGCTTATATTTACAGCAATGCAAATATACATGCAAATATTTACAAGATATAACAGATATTTACAGAAATATACAGTAAAAAGAAATACAGACATCACACCCCTCCTGGAGACCAAAATCCCCAAGAGAGGGAAACCAAACCCCCCTGTACCACCTCTCCCTCCTCCCCCCAGCCTTATCTCACCACTTGATGATGCTGCAGATAAGCTGAAGATCGGTCAGAAAGATTAGTGGCAGGAAGGAATGAATGGTTTTAGTAATTTTACTCTGAATTAGTTCAAAGGCAGAGAGACAAAGGAAAGAAGCTGGTGAAGCCTGCTCGACCCAGAGCCGACTGAACTGCGCAAGCACACTGCCTTATCTGGATGTTTTGGGAACATTCTAAAACAACCTTCTTTCTTCTCTCTCATTCAAAACTGGGTGAAGGGACATAGTGTTTAATTTCTCACTCTCAGGCAGCAGTCTAATTTTTCACACAAATTCTCCAATTAGCTCAAACCAACACACCTGTTAAAATAACTCAGCAAGGGGCACAGTGGATTCTCTGGTCCTCAAAACCTCCAAAGAAGACTGTCTCCAAGAGAGATGTTTAACCTTGGAGAGACATTTTGTGCTTGGTGAAAACATCACCAGGTAACTGTGTTTGGTGGTGTAGTGTCAGGAATCACAGCAGGCTTCTCTGCCTTTCAGATGCACAAAGTGCAGAGGATTCTTCTTCTGGACAATCTGTCTCCTTTAGAAGATCCTTTAATTTAGCACTTCTCACAGTTTTAATAAAAATTATCCAACGGTTTACTGCCAGCTGTGCCAGCCCCATGCAAGGCTAAGAGCATGTGGGGTAGGTTTTCTAAGCAAATATATTCCAGACGTGGCCCAGCACCCACAGAGTGCTGCTGCCTTCCTCACCTCCTGGTGCCAGGCTCACATGAGATGTGGTGCTAGCTGCTATGGTCTACCCCAGTTCCTTGAGAGCTGTCAAAAGTTACCCACAAGCCTCAACACTCATGAAAATGTCTTTGAGTGATGCTTTGTGAGAAGCTGCTGCTGCCATCCAAGACTTCTGCTACAGCAGTTTGAGCTGCTCAGCCCCAGGAGCTGGCTGGGGCCCGTGTGAGGGCAGTCACCGACTCCAGCAGATGCATGACTTTATGCTGGGTTCTCACGGACTTCTGCCAGGCTCCGAGTGCCACAAAGGCTTTCAGGAGGAGTTAAACTGGAACACGCTGATGGCTCAGTGGCCTTTTGAATCCATTAAGATGCTTTACATACCGAGCACCAAGGATTTAATTAGAAGACAGCGCAGCCGCAGAACACTCAGTACCCCACTGAGCAATGGGGGGGGTCGATCCGGTAAGCTGAGGTGCGGCCAGCCGCAGGCTCGGTACTCACCGCCGAGAAGGCAACAACCCCCCCAACACCGCCGTCACCCGGGTACCCGCGCAGCCCCAGGGCACCGCCCGTCCCCGGGACCAAGGGGCTCTCCCACCACCCCAGGCAACTGGGCCGCATCCTCCTCCCAGCACGGCCGGCCTGGAGCTTCCCGGGAGCCAGACGCGGAGGGCCCGGAGTTCACTGGCGAGCACAGGCAGAGCCCAGCCAGGCGCTGCCTCAGCCGGCACCGGGC
>VWZI01004539.1:120305-177371 GCA_013396835.1 Psilopogon haemacephalus | reverse complement strand
AAGAATGGAGCACTTTTCATTATTATAGAGTCCATGGGGAGACCTTGATCTATCAAGCTACTGCTTCATTGGAGCTCTGTTGTCATATCAATATATGCAAGGGAGACGAATTTCAAATGCATCTGGTTATAAACAGAAACAGAATACTGAGAACAGGACTTATCAGAATTTGCCAGTAAGTTGCTTTTCCACCAGGATGTAGCAATTCAATGTGAGGGCATGATGTCTGTATTACCTATTTTAGGGATTTTCATTCAAAATAGTTTCAGTCTACTCCCCTAGAATAAATGTCTGTTAGTGCCTATGACTGATACAGTACTCCCAGAGATATATCTTCTTGTTTAGTTTCATACATTTTCTGCATTTCCACTACCTCTGAGGTGATGAGGTACCCACTTAAAAATTATGCTCTCTTCCGAATTAAAACAAATAGTGTTGACATAACTCTTGATGCTGAGCATTTCCAGTGATCAGCATTTGACTGCCACTGAGCTGTTAATGGTTCTGAGGCCTCTGCTTTTGACTTGTGTCATATTTTCAAAGCCTTTTCCATTGCCCTACTCTTAAACTGCATGTCTTATCAAGATCACACATGGTGTGAAGCTCACATGGCCAGTTCCCACAATAAAAGATAACAGCTGGTCAGGTTTAGGACTTTGTATGGTCAACATATGGCACAATCAGTATAAGGCCTATGGCTTGTTATTACAAATGGCAATTATATTTTTTATGGGGCTAGTTGATTGAAAAAAATGTTTCTTCATTTCCACTATATTAGCATATTTTTTTATTTGATAAAACCAAGGTAATATATGGTATGCTAAATGGCTTTCTTTTCTTATGAGTGAGAGGCCTCTGCTGTAGCTACAGTTTAAGTAACTAGATCATATTTCAATCCCTGTTACATCATTCATAAATTCTGTTACATCTCTCTAGATATTGCACCCACATTTTTGCCCTTTTGCAATATTTGAACACTGATCAAAAATTTTGTTGTAGAAAGTATTTCTGTCTATATTTGTAAATGAACAAAAACCTAAGGCCCAGTCTATCAATATACTATAAGCCATGCATAATTTTACATTTTATTTAGTGTACTTGACAGACTGCTGTGAGTTACAACTAAAGAGATTTAATACAAGTCAGGCAAAAAAAAATCTTGGACAGCAAGGAATAGAATCTAAATATTCAGAGTCATGCAAGGTCTTTTTCACAAGGTCATCCCAGTCAATCTTCTGTAAAATATTAATAATACTATGTATATTAATGTCTTCTTACATCTGGAATCAGTGTACTCTTCAGTTCCTTGGTACCATCTTCCTATTACGGATACAAAATCGCTTAGTAGTGTTCTGCAGTTCAGGGTAGTTGTAGCTCCCATTTGCTTTCTGCTTTTTCCCCCTCAAGATTTTTAAATAGACATGGTACAGTCTCAATCTCAGATTTCTAAAAAATAAAAATATTTTTCTTCGCAATAAACCAGACAACAAAACAAACAATATGCTTAAATAATCCTTTTTCAAAGTACTTGCAGTCCTTCAAACATCTTAAAAAAAGTACTTTTCATCTTAGTATGTACAGATTTCCAGTGTATAATCCTAAAGTGGCCATGTGGCATTTTTAATGATACAGTGGTGTTTAGACCATAGTTGAGGTATGTAGACAGTGTGATATCTGAACTGCAAGGTTTCAAGTCAAGCCCACAGTGCAAAAATGCCTTAGTTATTTGTTCACTTAAACCATATTTCCCTGAAGTTGTTTTCTGTGGTCTCTTCCATCAGTTCAATTCTTCAGGCTGGTTGCATTGCCTATCAAGATATTTTATCATCAGTTGTCAAGTTTATAATCAGCTTGTTTTTCTTCATTTTACTTCAATAAAGGATCTCTAATCAGGTTTCTTCTTCTATAAATCATCATGTGGGGAAAATTAATTTTCCATCTTCCCTTTCATCTCTCATTTCTTTAAGTAAGAACCACATTCAGTTTTGAATAAGGATTTAGGAACTACCAGTTCTATAGGTACTCCAATCTTCATTGATATCGGAAAGCAAAGGAGAACATTTAGAATTTCTTCTTAAGTTTCTAGAAGGATGAAAGAAAACTAAAATATTTTTTTAAATGTAAATTTTGCTAGAGAATAAAACTCCAACCAAATAATTGGATTAAGTAACAGTAAAACTACAGACCATACAAAGGTATAGTTAATGCATATGCATAATATTGAGAAATATCTTTCAGAATCCTATATGTGCTGGAGTTCATTCTCTCAATAGAATTAATTGATGGTAACTATTTCATGAAAGAAATTAGGATCTATTATATTTCCACTAGTGGTAAAACCCTTATGTACATACAAGAATAATATAATTAATTGATTTGACTGGAAAATAGATACCTATACATGTACATACAGGCAAATGGCAAAAAATATTAGTGTCAACTGAACTTCTAATTTTATTTATGAATGTCTTTATCTTAGCTGTATCTCCAATGACCAGGTTTTTTGTTTTTTTTTTTTTAATAATCTACATTAAAAGACAGTCAGTGAAAATGTTTTACATTAGACTATGGATTAGTCATTTTTTTGAGGTAAAAGTTAATTTTCATTATGTCACTACATATTGCCTTAGTCTAATTCTATAAGGAGAGAGATTGAGACAAAAGTCAAGTGTCAGTGAAGAGTTTTATAGCATGAGTTTGTCAGCTTTCTAATTTTTCCTTTAAGTATAGCTATCTCAAGAGATGAGAAGTATCTATTTTAGGTCCTGACAATAGGAAATGGAAATAGGTAGGCTTTATCCTCTAGTATTATTTCTTGCTTGTTCTACTTTAAACTTCAATTGCTTGACAATGAATCTGTCACACTTTACATGGTATGTTGGACATCACACCCTTTAGAGCTTGTCAAAGATCCTAAATCAAATAGACTGATTGTAATAAAGTCTTTCCTGTCTCAGGAAGCAGCCAGTGAACTGTCATCTAACTCAAGTCTGTTCAACAAAGATACTGAACACTAATGAGAAGGTTAGGTCTTTCAGCTTTTATATGTGAACTTGTGCCCTAAATGAGTTGCTTCCCCTAGGCCCCCACCCCCCAAAAACCAACTAACCAAACACAAAAAAAACCCCCAAAATCGAACAAACCCAACAAAAAACCCCAAACAAAGAAAAACCCCACAAACATTTTGAGACACAAAGAAACACCTAAGTGTCCTATGAGTGTGCACTCTCATAAAAAGTCCCTCTCCAGTCTTCCTGTAGGTTCCTTTCAGGTATTGGAAGGTAGTTATATGGTCCCCTTGGAGTTTTGTCTTCTCTTCTCCAGGCTGAACAATCCCAAT
Organism: Psilopogon haemacephalus; assembly: GCA_013396835.1. Lineage (NCBI taxonomy): Eukaryota > Metazoa > Chordata > Aves > Piciformes > Megalaimidae > Psilopogon > Psilopogon haemacephalus. The sequence continues at coordinate 174,031 of VWZI01004539.1, read as the reverse complement.
TCCTTAGCCTGTCCTTATAGCAGATGTGTTCCATCACCTGGATCATTGTTGTGGCCCTCATATGGACTTGTTACAACAGATCCTTTGTCCCTTTTGTGATGGGGACACCAGAAGTGGATAAAGCATTCAAGGTGAGGTTTCACAAGAGTATCTCTTGATCTGCTGGTGTTGTAGTCAGGGTCTGGCGTTCTGAAGAATCTCACATTATAACGTGAAGCCCCTCCCTATAGCCAATAGCCTTGAGTTAGGACGTAGGAAGACAGAAGTGACGTTTGGTATACTATAAGAAGCATTGCAATGTTTCAATAAACGCCATTTGCCATTTGTTATTCATCACATTGATGTCTGTAGCTTTTGGCCTGAGCAGCCTGGGTTTGGCTGTTCATGCTGCCCTTGAACCAGGTCGTCACGCCTTCCGAGTAAGGCAACAGCTGGTCAGATGCATCCTAGGATATAGTATGCCTTCTGGGTTGCATAAGTGCACTGCCAGGTCACGTTGAGCTATCAACATCTATCAACACTGCCAAGTCCTTCTCTTCAGGGCTACTTTCAACCCACTCTATACCCAGTTTATATTTCTGCCTGGGGTTGGCCCTATCCAGATGTAGGAACTTGCACTTTGACTTGTTGAACCTTATACAGTTTGCACTGTTCTATTTCTGTAGTGGTTTTGGGAGTTACCCACCCCCCCACACACAATGAATTTACCCAGACTAGACTCAGATGGCTGGAAGTTAAGGAATGAAGCTTTATATTCACAGATTAGTGCAATATACAAGTAGATATTTACAACATACTACAGTTATTTGCAACTATATACAGAAATATACAAGTTAAAAGTAATACAAAACCACAATACCCCTTGCAGCAGAGTGCCCAGAAGTGGCTCCCAACCACTCTTCCACCTGTTTTTCACACCCCTCCCTTATCCCAGAGTCTGCGTTAAGTGCAGTGTGTGTTGGAAGAATTGGCAAGGGGGATTAGAAGCAAAATGATTAGTTGGGTTATGCAGAAGCAGTTAACACAGCAGAAGTCATGCAAAGACACTGACTGCCTTAGCTATGTTTGCGTCCTTGTTTTCATGTCTCAGCAAACTTATGGGTGAATTAGAAATCATTTTATTTTTTTATTTTCACAGCCTATAATCTAATTTTTCTCATTAAAATATTCCAATTAACCTTAAACCAGCACACATTTCTCAAGCCTGTCAAGGTCCCTTGGAATGGTATCCCTTCCATCAAGTGAGTCCACCATACCACACAGCTTGGTATCATCAGCAAATCTGTGGAAGGTACACTTGATGCCATTGATCATGTCACTGACAAAGATGTCAAATAGCACTAGACCCAAAACAGACCCTTGAGGAACTCCACTTGTCACTGGTCTCCACATGAACATTGAACCGTTAAACATAACTGTTGGAGTGTAAGACTTTCTAGCCATCTCCTCATCCACTGAGTGGTCCATTCATCAAACCCCTATCTTTCCATCTTAGAGGCAAGGATGTCATGTGAGACATTACTAAACGCCTTGCAGAAGTCCAGGTAAATTATGTCACTTGCTTTTCCCGTGTCAACCAATGCTGTAGTTCTGTCGTAGAAAGCCACCAAATTAATCAGGCACAATTTGCCCTTAGCGAATCCATGTTTGATGTCACTGATCACTTCACATGCCTTAGTACAGCTACCAGAAGAATCTGTTCTGTGATTTTACCTGTCACAGAGGTGAAGCTTACTGGTCTGTACTTCCCTAGGTTTTCTTTTCTTCCCTTTTTTTAAAAATGGGGGTTATTTTTCCCATTTTTCAGTCTGTAGCAACCTCACCAGATTGCCATGACCTAGCAACTTCATCTGCCAGTTCTTTCAGGACCCGTGGATGTATCTCATCAGGTCCCATAGACTTGTACACCTCATTCTCTGTGTTCCTGGACCTGATCTGCTCTTACCCTGGGTAGTTCTTCATTTTCCCAGACCAAGACAACGCACCGTGACTCAGGTAGAGTGGTTCAAGTGGTTACCAGTAAAGACTGAAGCTAAAACGTCATTAAGTACTTCACCCTTCTCCATGTCCTCAGTAACCAGGTCACTCATATCCCTTTGGAGAGGTCTCACACTTCTCTCCTTTTCCTTTTTTTCTTCTCACATATGTGTAGAATCCTTTTCTGTTCTTTTTAATGTCTCTACCCAAATTTGACTCTGTCAGGGCCTTAGCTTTTCTTACCTGATTTCTGATTTCAAGACCAACTTCTGTGAAACCATCCCAAGTTACCAGCTCCTTGCTTCCACATTTTGTAGATTCTTCTTTTGTATTGGGTTTTGGTCAGGAGTTCCGTTAATCTGTATAGGTTTCCTGGTGGTTTTGCCTAGTTTCTTCCTTTTAGGGGTGCAGTGCTTTTGAGCATGGAGGACATGATCCTTGAAAGTCAATTAGCATTTCTGGGCTCCCAATGTCTCCAGGACTTTGTCCCATGGTACTCTACCAAGGAGAAAGAAGAAGAAATCAAATTTCAAAACATCCATCTGAAATAAGTGTTCACTACTTAACAGTCACAGTGTTTCACAAATATGAGAATGGAAATAACCTAACTTTTCAAAAGAAATAATAACTTATTTCATATTGTCTGAGAAGACGTGTATCATTCTATAAATTTAAACTTACCTGGGAAAACTTTTGGACACTAGGACCGAATATAATTCTAAAACAGCTTTTCTGAATTCAAGACAACATGTTGGACAGTCAGTAGTCCATTCTAATGTTCAAAATTCAGTTATTTTATAAAGAGAGTGTGCTATTTAGAAGGAATAAAGTTCAGGCACATTTTATTGCTAGATCTATGTGCTGTCATTTCTTAACACAGCCATATTTAGACAGATTGATATAGCTATAACAGAGTGTATCACTGGTATGAACAAGACAGAAAAACCAGGAGAGTTATAAAAAAGAATCTCCGATTTATATATAACTAGATCTGTTCTTCTTCAGAAATAGTTCCATCTTTGGTTAAGAATTTCTGTTACAACTGGTCAGATTATAAATTACTTAGAATATTACAGTATTTGGAAAGATGAACCAAAACTTATTGCACACTTACTTATAAAAGGAAAGATCTCCTCAGAATTCCGGAAATGTACTAACCAAAAGTCGTTTTGCAGAGAGGTGACATTCCTTTAAATTACCTATTTAGCAAAGAGATTCTTCTGAATGCTAGTAACTGCTTTTCACGTGGAGAGGGAGAACACAAAGACAGCCTATGTTTGGAGGGAGGAGCTGTTTCAGCAGCTTCCTATTTAAACCCAAATTCGAGTTTGAGAATGTGGTCACAATCGTTAGAGAGTACATCAACCCAGCACAAAACCAAAAGAAGACATCAGTAATCTCATAAAGATCGATTCTTGGCCAGCTCTGGTTTTGCTACTCAGCAAGGGGTCTTTTTCTTACCAAAATGGCAGTGGCAAGTGGGTTGAGAAGACTGCCACTGGCATCTGTGAAAGCAGTGTCGTGAAGGGAAGGTGTCTTCCCCTGCCCCTCAACCTCAGCTACAATGTATTAGAACAGGTTCATGTCTTACGATTGGGAAATGGTCTTGTGTTGGAAACACAAGTTACTCTATATAAGCAGAACTTTCTATGTCTCAAAAGTAAGCCTCCTCTCTTGTCCTGCCCTGAGTTAAGGAACTAACGAGGGATTTTTTTGCAGGCAAGATTGACTAGGAAAGCATGAAAGGACAGTTGGGAAGAACAACAGCTGGGACTTGAAAACTATTAGACAGTAAATGGCAAGGGACAGGACATCTGAGGAAGATGGAGATCGACAAAGTACTGAACCCTGATGGTGCCTGAAGTCTCCTGAACCTAGCTGATGCATGCGCAGGAACTCTTATGTAAATGGAGGTGGAGTTTGACACCTCTATTTACACATGCTGGCCATACATGCTGGAACAAGGGGCTGAACCACAATAAAATAAAAGCAGAGATTTCTCCCCAGGAGCTCAGGCAGCTGTGAGGTTGAGGGCCCATATTGCCTCCATGGAGACACCTATGAAGACTCACACCTACCATCCTCTGACTGGTGAAGCTACAATGAGGAAAAGCAGTGGCATCTGGTGGATCCTCACTTCTATGCTTATATTCAGGTCAGCATAATGTAATTGCTGAAGATTTATAAAGAAACAGGATGAACACTTTGCTTATTTGAGTTTGTGCATAAGTGCCTTTGTCCAAGGGTCTGGGGGGGCCAGACCCTCTTCAGAATCTGACTAGAACACAAAATCATGACTGAACTCAAGTGTTGTCACATAAAGTAAATTTCTGATATAATTTAAATATAATATAACTGGAGTTAAAAATGTAATTGCAATCACTTAATTTTTCCAGTTTTTAGTGAGATCTTGAATATCACAAAATTCCAGGTTTTAGAATACCAAAATATTGATTCAAACTATAGGGACACAAAATATTTATTTTGAGCTGTGAATATAGATAAATTTACATGTCTATAGATACTTGTTGATATGAATTTTTAGATTTGTAATCTGAAACAAAGCTGATAAATTCTGAGTTCAACATTTGTGTCTGAAGAATGCTATTCATACTACAGTTTTATGGATAACTGATTACTGGTTTAGAACTATGTACCTTTTAAAATCCCTTTGTTTATAATTTATTTGTTTCATTCTCCCTTTCTGTAGAGCATTTTCATGAGTACACTTGTTAAAATAATGATGTATAATATATTCAAAACAAATGATATAAAACACAGTTTATAGCTGATATAGTAACTTGTTTTACTTAAGCTGCAACTATTATTTGGGAAAGATGAGTGAAAATAATCTCATCACTTTTGCCCCCACTTAAAACCTTCTTTGGATGGAGAAGCTAGACAGTCAGACAACTTAGAAAAAATTTATTTTTTAAGCCCTGCTGTCTTTAGCCTCTGTAGTTTGTTTTTCAACTACAGACTATTAGAAGTATACTTTTTGTTTCTATTTCAGGCACATTAATTTGGTTTAAGGTAAGATGTAGTGCCATAGCACTCCAAACCTGTCTGAAGATTTTCCCATTTTAAAGAAAGTTTCTGTTCCCCTAGACATCTGTTGAAGATTAAAATTAACTATGTGTGAGTAGCTTGCTTTGCATGAGTAGCTAGACTTACTGAAGTCCTTGGTCACAAGCAACAAACTTTTTGTGAATTTCTGCACCAGTGTAGGAGGGTAGCGCAGACCTCACCTGCAGTAGATGTACCCAGGTAGAGGAGCTCCTTCTCTTGGTAACAGAATTCCAAGAGCAGGTGAGTAGGCTGAGAAGCATCAGAGAGTGTGTCAAACAGACCAGTGGAGCCACATGCTGCTACAGGCCTGTTTGTCTGACCTCAATGCCAGGAGATGTTATGGAGCACGTCATCATGAATGCAATCACACAGCACATACAAGATAACCAGGTGATCAGGCCCAGTCAGCTTTATCTTTCCTCTATCTCTTCAAATGGCAGGGCTGTCTCTCCTAGTACCAAATCTTGCTGCTACTTGACCCAGGGCTCCACCAAATACTTTTGCATTTTACAACCACTGTGTTTGGTGACCAGGTGATGTAGCTGCATGGGGAAGTGAATTGATGTGGTAGAGGATATATGCTGTGGTGTGCTCCACTTTTTTCAAATACATATTGTATACAACCTACACTGGGACAATACAGAAGTATTATTTAAAGAACTGTTTAAGACAGATGAGAAAAGATCCTTCAGAAGTATATAGAATAAGCTCACAGAGATGGAGTGGGATAAGCTCCCTGGCCAGTGAATAACATAAATTGGAATTTTAATGATACAAACGGCAAATCACCATGAAAATGATTCAAACAAAGTTTAATAGAAGAAATTTTTGTGTGTACAAGGTGGGACTGAATTGTACAAAAGTACAGGATATCAGGCAGAGACTGGACAAGCTGAATTGAATACTGGGTATGCTGGTTTCAGGCTAATTGGAATATTTTAATGAGAGAAATTAGATCATTGGCTGTAAAAAGAAAATAATAGTGATGTCTACATTACCCATTGGTTTTGCTTAGACATAGTAAAAATAAGAACACAAAGAAAGATAGGTCAGTCTCTGTCTGGCTGCTGTCTTCTTTAGTACCTCTGCCTGAATTTACGTAACTTGAACTAATCATTCTTAAACTGGCCCATTACCCAAAATAGTATAGATGAAGAGGGTAATTCAGAACATAGATTTGTATAGGATTTAAGGAAAACTGATAAGCATGTGATAGCACTACCTACTGTGGTAGTAGATCCATCAATCATTTTATTATAAATTCCAGATTGATAAAAAAATTATTCAGTTATAGATTTAACTGCCACTTTTCTTAGCATACCATCAAAGTGGAAAGCCAGCTATTATTTGCTTTCACTTGCAAAGAGAAACTGTTAACTTAGCCAAGATTGCTACAGGGCTTTACAAGATCAACAACTATATTCTGATAAATATTGAAAATCAGTTTGGAAAATATACAACTACCCAGACATTCAATATTGGTAAAATACACAGATGATCTGCTGATAGCAAGTGATTTGAAAGGCAATTGTTTAATAGACACCATACATTTATGTTTAAAATTGGCAGCAAAGGGACACCATACATTTTCATCTACATTATAGCTATAACAAACAGAAGTAAAACACTTGGGATGTATATTAAAAGAAAGCCAGAGGTTAACAGATTGAGGCACAAAAACCCCCCCCCGAAAAAAAAAAAAAAAAAAAAAAAAAAAAAGTTAAGAGGTCTTTCAGAACAAGTGGGATTCTGTAGATGATGATTCCAGGACTCATAGAGTTAATTAAGCCCTTAACTGAAGCTACAAGACAAGAATGCTTAGGACTCCTGTGGTAGGATGAAGAAGGAAAGTAAGCATTTGAATCTATACAGAGCTTTAATGATGGTTTCAGCATCAGGATTATAAATCTACACTAAGTTTTCTTTTTTTACACACATGCCAGTTCTTGCTTCGAGCATTAATAGAATTACTTTTTAGCAAAAAGTATATACTTGACCTGTGATGGTGAAAGAAAGTAACAATTAGCTATTGCAGTAAGAAATTAGAATAGTCTAAGAAAAATGTGTCTGGGAATCAACATTTTGTACTAGCTTTCTTTTCAGGTCTTAGGGCTTACTAGCAGTAGACAAGAATGAAAACAGATGTAGACTATGATTTACAGTACTTCCAGAGAAGTTACTCTTCTCAAAGTTTGGCACAGTGAAATACAGGCTGTGCCATGGATGCCTGTTATCTTACAGAATAAGCATGCTTGCATTCTTCCCTTTAACACTGCATTGATCACAACTGGCTGATGAAAGGGTGTCAAGAGATATAAAAAACTGTCCTTAAAGCAAACAGAAAGAGAGACATATGTAGAGGGTGAGCCTAAGAGCAAATAATGCATTTTATCATTTATGTATCTTACTTTAACTAGAAAAATAAGGAGCTAAATGAATTGGGGTTTTCTTGTTTGTTTTGGGGTAGTAGTGGGTTTTTTTGCTTGCTTGGTTTGGTTTGTTTTATGAATTTTTTTTAGAAGCTTTCATATTGAAAAATACCATATATTAGGTATATATAAGATGTTTCTAATATTAGGAGCTAGAAAGGGACCCAAAGTAATTCATTTGCCTTAAAGATTATAAATCATTCTAGCAAATAATTTCTATCCTTTGTGAAGAAGGACAGATGAGCTGGATTGTTGTAGTAAAGGACTGGCAATCGGAAGATATCGCGATGTACGGAAAGTTAGGGACTCTCCCTATAGCAAATAGCCTTGAGTTAAGATGTAAGCAGATGGAAGTGATGTTTTGTAAGCTATATATTGCATTGTTATGCTTCAATAAATGCCATTTTTGCTATCCATCACATTGGTGTCTGTAGTTGATGGCCTGAGCAGCCTGGGTGTGGCTGCTGTGCTGTTCCTGAACCAGGTCATCACGCCTCCCGAGTGAGGCAACACTGGATATTCTATCACTGTAACCAAAAATATTGATAAGAACATATAAAAGATGAAAAGATATGAGCAAGTATCTGTTACTGAAGCAAAATCAGAAGCTTGCTTTATAATCATAAAGAGAAAAGTGCAATAGAATTTTTTTTTTAGTCCTACTGCATTTGTTATGAAGCACAATAAATCAGTTGACTGTTTCCTAACCATATATATTACATACTTAGATTATATTATCAAACCCATTCTGTTTCTCCTTTCCCTTCTGCATTTAATCTTCTAGTCTGTAGATTAAATCCTACCATTAGCCATATATAAGAACTAATTTTTAATTTCTGTGCATCATTACTGTGCCCCCTTTTTCCAACTTGTCCACGTTTTAACATTTTTTGTCATTATTTTAGACTTTAAAAATTGCTAATTTACTGTCCAGAAGCAAATGCAACACAGTGAATAGTGCTATTGTAAGGGGTTAAAGCACAGGTTAACCTGTTTCCCCCAACACAGAAGTGAGGGAAAGTAACACACAAAAAATACTCCAGGTCACAGAATCACAGAATGGTTTAGGTTGGAAGAGCCCTCACAGATCATCCAGTTCCAACCTCCCACCATAGGCAGGGACACCCCCCACTAGATCAGGACTCTCAAGACCTCATCCAGCCTGTCTTTGAACACTTCCAGGGAGGGAGCAGCCACAACCTCCCTAGGCTACCCGTTCCAGTGTCTCGCTACCCTCACTGTGAAGAACCTCCTCCTAACATCCATTTAAATCTCCCCTCTGCCAGTTTAAACCCAGAGAAGTCAAGATAAAGTGTTGAGGTAAAGTAAGAATTCACTTAGTTGATTAGAAAATAATACTATAATTCATAATTATCTTAGTCTATTTGCAGATAAAGAACAGCAGAAAGCAATAGGTAGTGGAAGCTAGTGAGCAAAACACCTACATTCCTTCCGCTCTGGTTGCCATCACAGAAGAGAGACAAGACCCGAAATCTGGAATCCAGAAGCAGGAACCAGAACAGGAAGCATCTCATGTTACAATCTGAAATTCAAGCCCCTTCATTTTGCTCCAGCCAGCGCTTTCATTTTGAGGCAAGATCATTTTGAATAACCACAGAATATATTCAACTTAACTCAAGCCAGTAATAAAGAAAATATTCTTCCTAACAAATACCAGAAAATGTTTAGGATTACTATAGTTTTAGACTTCTGACTCAAAACTAGGTTTTGATATTTGATAATAACTTGATCTTTTTTCACAAAAATTGATACTTTGCCTCTGGGTTATTGTCCATTTAAAATATATTCATTTTCTCCTCCTTAATTTTAACTTTAATTCAATTTGTCATTATCAACAATATCCTCAACTTACCATTCTAAATTTTGACCCTGCTTTCTGATTAGTTTTCACCTCTGACAACCTAATGTCACTCACAAATATTATGAGCCTTATCAGTATTCCATTCAATTTGATAGAGAAAATATTTAATAAAATCATCTCAAAGACATACTTTGCATATAATCTCAATTCAGATGTTCTACCAGTCAAAACATGGGACATCAATGAGAGACTTATATAGCTATATTTTAAAAAAGTAGAACTATCATCCTTTTGTCACTCTGAAAGCTCTTCTTTGTTTCATCTTTATCTTAATAAATCCATTTTCTTCATCTTTACAAATGTATGATTTAATTACATAGTTTGTTCATTTTCCATATAGATGTTAAAGTTTTCTGACTGTATTTAACCAGAACGTTCTTTTTTTTTTTTTTTTTTTTTTTTATTTTTTCTAATGNTAATGAGTTTGTTGATGACTGGATTTGAATTCTACTACTTATTTTTAATGGTATTCACTGTTTCTTTTGCAATAGTGGGGTCTCTTTTTATGATTACATTCACCAAAATTACCTTGCAACTTTGAGCTTTTAATTAGTTCCTTTTTTTTGGTAGCTAGAATAAACTCTAAACCAGCTAGATTTTGGTGAACTAGTATTTTAAAAAGTAAGAATCTGTTAGACTATAAGTAGAAGAGGAGGGTATTCTTTTGAAGGTTCTGCTTTTTCTATATATTAGATTAATTTACAGAATCACAGAATTGACCTTTGAGATCATCCAGTCAAACCTATCACCTAATACCTTCTAATTAACTAAATCATGGCACTAAGTGCCTCATCCAGTCTCCTTTTAAACTATATTTTTCTGTGATTTTACTATACATCATAATAAATATCTACTTTGGGTACCAGCATCGGTACAGTTTCATCTGCATAGGTCTTCTGGGGTAAATGAACATGCTGAGAAGCACAGTCATTTTTGAAAAGGAAAGGAGAGGAATCATTCTAAGGAAAAATAACATTTAAGGTCATGGAAAATATGGGAGAAATGCACATATAAATAACTCTTTCATCCTCCAAAATTACAATATGTTTATATTTACTTTAAATACCCACAGAAATTAATCAAAATCTGAGCTGATAAGCAACCTAACTGTATAGCTGATAAAGCAGACCTCATATCAGAGAAGATTACACAATGTCAATTTATGAATCCTAAGTTAATTCTGACATAAATAAAAGCAAATCTTGAAACACTCTGTGATTGTTCAGGCTGCCTGTTGGTGTAGGGAGGAATTTACTTAAGAGCATGATTCAGCCCACCTACTAAGAAAGACTGCCAGGTTCTGGAGATACTCACATTTAATTGGCACTTTGATTTCATTTTCTGAACAATTCTTCATATAGACTCATGTTTAGAAGAATTGCAGCTAGATGCTTACTGCCTACACTTTAACATGATTCAGGGATAAGTACAGAAGTGTGAAAAATCTTTATAATTTGCTTGGAAATCTTGACATGATAGACCTGATTTAAAAACAATTCACTCAGACAACATTACTTTCAGTTCAAAACATATCTGAAAGCACAAAAAAGTATAACATGACTACTCTTCCATAGAAGAAGTGTGATATCCTTAGTCGTTAGAACATTTAAATAAAATTAGGGTTCTGTTTCTCCTACTCAGTGGGATGTGTCACTCTCCAGTCCTTTAGAGATTCCATTTCGTCAGTTGTCAAAGAGTGACCAGCATACTAATCTGGCACACCTTGATGCCTTCTGTTCCTTAATATGTTAACAAAGAATTGGTTCTTTTTGTGAGTACTGGAGAGTTTTATTATATAATCTAAACATTTTATGCCACAAATGGAGGAAAGGAAATACCTCACTTTAACAATACTGTTCTTCAAACTTTTCAAAATTTCCTCTCAGTGAAGAGGAAGCCATGATGCTGAGACATTAGATGTGTATCTAACCATTGATGCGTAAGGAGCGACATTTCTTAATCAGTGTTAAGGTTTCATTTGGGATCGCTTCACAACCCATGAGCCCGGACAAAAATTTTTCATGGCTATTTATACATGAGCTTTTACAAAGTCACACCTACTTAATACAATCATTCCTCTAGCCTATTACATATACATGGAGTATGATTCAGCAAAACATTTATGTGTCTGAAACTGCATGCTGTAGTCTAATGTCTCCCAAATCACCTCCTCAAACTACATTTTATAGCACCAAGGACATTCTTGATGACCTTCTCTTTTTTCTCACTCACTTTTAGTTCCTGATAAATGTACCTTTGTAGTGGATTTGCAATGACCTGTCCCCCCACCTTTTTAAACCCCAGCTAAAACTCAGAAAAAACACACTGGAAGTTAATAAATGAAGCTTTATATTTACAGCAATGCAAATATACAAGCAAATATTTACAAGATAGAACAGATATTTACAGAAATATACAGTAAAAAGGGTAATACACACCACACCCCTCCCGGAGATCAAAATCCCCNTCTGCAAGGACACTGACTATCTCATGTTTTGAGAACATTCTCAGAACAATATTTTTTTCTCTGTCTCAGTGAAACTTGGTGAAGTGACAGTGTATGTTTAACTCTCTCTCAGCCAATAGTCCAATTTCTCACTCAAATTCTCCAATTAGCTCAAACCAACACAACCTTAAACTTTCTTTCTTATATATGCTCTGTTTACATACTTAATATCGATTAGGAATTGAAGGAAAAACTTCAAAAAGAACTTATGACAAAAGCAATGTGTTTTCTGACAAAAACAGCATACTCCAAACCAAGCAATAAAACATGCAAAAAATATCTCCTGACTAGCTGATATAATGAGAAAATCAGGGTTCCAAAAAAAAAAAAAAAAAAAAAAGGAGAAGAAACGAAAGTCTTGGTCAATGCAGCTCTTTGAAATTAAAACAGGTTTTGGTCCTGGTCCTTGAACTGCAAACTTAAAGAAATAAGGCAGGCTTAGGGTCTGGTCTTTAAGGTGACACCTAGGGCAGCAGAAGAGTAGAAACATACAGAAAAACAGTCAGATCTCTCTTAGCATGTTTTTCTTTAGGGGTGATAATATTTCAGTATCAGAATAGCACAGTATCACATTTAAATACTACAGATCTATCTCAAGGCATTGAACTGCCAGCAGTAAGTAGTACAAATCAGTTTACTGACAGGTATGACTTTGTTACACAACTTAGGTTTCTATGGAGTTTTTCCAAATAGAACATAGATTGTAATATTTTCAGAAACTTGACTAACAACAGAATATAGGTAGGCCAAAGGTTAGACAATCATACACACAGAGATCAAAAACCAAACCAAACTAAAACCCCAAAACAGCAAAACAACCAACCAAAAAAAAAAAAACCCCAAAAAAGCAACTTTATATGCTGACAATAAACATATTTTGTATTTTAAAATAATCATGGTGTAAAAATAAATTCTTTAGTACAAAGAGCTTCTCAAAGTTATTACACAGTACTCAGCACATTTTCAATGTATTATATCCTCATAAATATTCCTTCAGATTTTTTGCCATTAATTAATAAATAATATTGATCATTCTGAGTGTAAACTCTAACATCAGAGCTTTTATTCAGAAAGCGAACATTTTCAGAAAGTTTACAAAAAGATAAGTCCAAAAAATGGTGCTCTGGCAAGTCACTCAGTGAAAAAGATTGTAGTTTTATTGTGAAACGTAGTTTGACACTTCGAAGTTCCTCTGCACTTGTAGTCATTAATTTGTTTCTTCAAGACTTGTCTAGAGATCACAATTCACTGAGTGACAGGTTATGGAGAGGAGTTTGATGGTATTCATTGCTGTAATTATGATATTTCTTGAAATCTTAATATTTTTAAATTAAAAAAACCCCACATATTTGTGCAGATATTTTGTCAATCAAATGTTTCCACCACCTCGTACAGTTCAGGCAGACACAGATCAAGCTTAGTACTAAAAATATAATGAGGGTGATAACAGTATTGATGTTTATAGCAGATGCACTTTTAAATAAACAACCCTAGTATTCCTCTCTGTAGATGAATTACTATCATGAGTAAGGTGTCTGAAGTGAAATAGCATGTGCTCCTTTGCAAAGGTGTCAAAGCTGATAACACAGCAGAACTGCTTCTGTACCAGTACACATTACACAATAACAAACAGGAGGAGTTGGAAGCCACTGTGAAGCTGGAAAGCTACAATCTAATTGATATTACTCAATATCACATGGGGTGAATCACATGATTGGAGCATTGCAGAGGAATAGGCAAGGAAAGAGGTGGAGGAAAGTTGTCCTCTATGTAAAACAAACAAACAAAACAAAGGAAAAAACAAACAAACAAAAAAACAATAAACTAAACAAAAGCAAGCAAAACAAAAAGTTAGCTACACAGAACTCTCTGAAAACCAATAATGACCATGTTAAGGGCTTATGAGTAAAGTGGTCAAACCAAGAAAGGAAATCTTGAGGCTGGTGTTTACTACAGACCTCTCAAATAAGGAGAGCTATTTCTACTACAGGAAGAACCAATACTCAGACTCTGATCCTCCTGGGAGACTTCAACTACCCTGGACATCTGCTGTAAAAGCTGTACAGCAATCTGCAAGCAGTCCAGGAGACTCCTACAATGTATTGAAGATAGCCCAGAGGAGAAGCTTTACTGAACTTGCTGTTCATCAGCATGGAAGAACTAGTTAGAGATGACAAGACTGGTGGCAGCCTGGGCTTCAGTGATCATGCTCTGGTGAATTCAGTCTTCAAAAGCTTGGGAGATATGGTCTTTGTGGAGAGTAAAATCAAGATCTTGAATTTTAGGTAAGGAAGTTGTAAGTTGCTTAAGAAATCAGTGGATGGGACCCTTGAGAAACAGTCCTCTGAGACAAAGGAGTGGAACAAGGCTGTTAGCTCTTTAAAGGCATTTTTCTCAGAGTGCACAAATTTGTAATTTCCACATATAAGAAATTGAGTAGGAAAGGCAGGATGTTTGCATGTCTGACTAAGGACATCCCAGTCATACTAAGGTGTAAGAATGAAATTCATAGGCAGTTTTTCCAGGATCATCTATCCTGGGAAGTACATAGGGGAGATACCCAGATATGTAGGGCTGGTATCAGAAAAGTTAAATTTTGCAAGAGGTGTAAAGAATAATTAGAATTTCTACAGGTGAATGGGTCAGAAGAGGAATAGTAAAGAAAATTTTTCCCTTTAACAAATAGGACAGTTGTGCTAGTGCAATCTGCATGGGGAAAGCTGAGGTACTGAACAATTTTCTTTGTCTTAGTTTTCAATGACAATCTCTCTTCCCACAACTCTAGAGTCTCTATCTAAAAAGGCTGAAGGAGGACTCTCAGAAATAGCAATCAGTTAGCCTTACCAGTAAAATCATGGAACAAATAGTACTGGGAGCTACATAGAAGCATATAGAAGATAAGGAGGTGATAACAGTCAGCATGGATTCACCAGGGACAAATTGTGCCTGACTAATCTCATGGCCCTCTGTGATGCAACAACTTTGTTGGTGGATAAGGAAAACCTACTGATGGCTTACTTCTTAAGACCTATAAGGCCTTTGACACCATCACACTAAACATCTTTCTGAACTGTAGACATATACATTTTATAGGTGAAATGTAAGATGAAAAAGAAATTAGCTGGATCCATAAGAAAGTTTCAGTCAGTATCAGAAGGGAGATCAATAAAAGGTAATCCCATACTGGGATTGCTTCAATTCAATACCCTTATTAATGACATAATGGGACTGAGTAAACCTTCAGTAAGATTGCAGATGATATATAGCTGAGTGGTGCACGTGACATGCCAGAGAGATGGGACACCATCTAGAGACACCTCAACAAGCTTGAGGAGTGGGCCTAAAAGAGCCTCATGAAGTTTAACAAGTCCAAGTTCGAGGTCCTATACTGGGGCTGAGGCAATCCTTAGTACAGACTCAGGAATGTATGAGTTGACCACAGCCCTGCAGAGAAGTACTTGGAGCTATGGGTGTTCAAAAAAACAACACATGTTCACAGCCTGTAAAGCAAATCACATCCTGGACTGCATCAAGTGAAGTGTGACTAGCGAGTCAAGGCAGGTGATACTCCCTCTCTACTCTGCTCTGGTAATGAGACCCTCCTTGTAGTGCTGCAGTTCAAGGCCCCCAGTGTAAGAAAGTCAAGGATTTGTTAAAGTATATCCAGAGGACCTGTTGAAGTTTATCTACATATATGCATGCCCAGAAGGCTGGAAATTCTCTCCTGTGAACACAGGCTTGAGAAAGTTGAGGTTGTTCAACCTGAAGAAGTATCCTACTTGACTTGATAGTGGCCTTTCAATACTTAAAGGGGATATACAAGAGAGAAAAATTCTTCTCACCACTGTATCTGGTAACAGGACAAGGGGAAATAATAAAATGAAAGAAAGTAAGTTCACACTGGACATAAGGAAGAAATTTTTTTTATAATGGGGAAGAGAGAACAGGATCTGCTTTCCTAGTGAAGTTGTAGGTATCGCATCCCTGGAAGTGTTCAATGCCAGGTTGTAATGCGGCTTTGAGTAATGTGACCTAGTGAATATTCCTGCTCATGGTAGGGAGATAAATGATCTTTAAAGATCCCTTCCAACATAAGATATTCTTTGATCATATAGTCATACATAGATATTCAGACATTTAGATAATTTATTTATTTGGGGAGGTTTAAAATTTATTTGAATATGTTCCTCTCTCCAATCTCCACAAATTAATTAGTTTGATATTTGCCTTCAAGTACTCAGGGATAATATTTTGTGAAATAATGTCACTTCTTTATAAAATTGTTTTCTTGAAATGTTATTGAAAGTGAACTCCATTTCTACATGTTTGTAAATTTTGCATTGCATTTTTGTGTCTACCTTACCTGCAGAAGGGTTTTGCATTGAATGAAAGGCAGGTCCTTATCATTATAAAACTAAGAAATCTTGTTAGATATCTTTGATGTGAATCAGGTCATCTAGAATATGCATATTTCATTAATTTTGTGGGTATAAATGAAATTTCTACTATGCAAGGCTAGAATCAATCATAATCCATAAATGGATTTGATTTTCAGGTCTTTTCAGTGATGCCATTAACACACTTCTTTATAGTTTATTATAAGTGAAATATCTTAACAGTGATCTTGTGTCTATATAACTTTACTAGAATATCAAGTATCATTGAATCACTTTGTATTCCTTTAGATATAAATTTAGTAGTAGGAACATGTTGTATCTGTTGATGAATTAGTTTGGAAACAAGAAGCCACATATTTCATGCATGCACTTCATCTTTAGCCTTAGTAAATCTTTTTAGCAAGTGTCTAGATATCTTCAGCCAGCTCTTATCTGCCACTCTAACCCAAATAACCAATGAAGAAACAAAACAAAATCAAACAAAATCAAACTGATTCAAATAAATCAAACCCAATATTTAGTTCTGTAAAATGAGCATACAATAGAATATCACAAATTTAATCCAAAATCGTTATTTTTCATGTTTAGAGTTTAATACCTGTACCAGAGGTTTATTGCTATCTGAATTTGAAAAAGTAGGTGATTATAGGGAACATAACACACAAATATGACAGAACTTACTCCAGTCAGTGATTTCCATACCTTACAATGAGGAAATACCAAATCTAGACTTAAATGACCTAACTCAGATTCTGGAAGCAATTTAATCCTATTAATGTATAGGTCTGAATAGACTACCATACTTTACTGAGAAGTGAATGCATTTCAGCATTCCTTTATGACTTAGAAAAGTCACAAATGTATCAGATTAGTATATACATTTTCATTACATTATAATATGATAGAGAAAACACAATCTCCAACATTTGCAGCAAATAGTTTATCAAAAGAACATTTCTTCATGAGTTTTAGGAAAATCGAGGATAAATTTAAAACAAGCACTGCTGTTTATCAAAAGGACATCTTTCTTGAACTAATGGAAAAACTACTATGATCCTAATATAATAAAGGAATAAGTAATGCACATCAGTTACTCATTGTCTTAGAGTTCATTTAGCTTCTGAGATATTTAAACTAAAACAATTTGTGAAACAGTACAAATTATACTGTGAAATAACAGTAATACAACCACTGAAAGCTAGTCTTTAACATAAAGCATACTTTTCTACAAATAATTTCAGTTCTTAATTTACTAACCAGTATCAAGTAACAAAGCACTGTCAGGTTATACTTCAGTTTTACCAGGATTACTGATGATTTCATAATCCCGTGTTCTAGGATGAGTGTTTAAAAACCAAAATAAGGAACTGTGAGTAAAAGATGTGTTAATGGAGAACTAGCTCAAGCTCATAACCATGGGACATAAAGACCATTCTAAAAGCAGCGTATGGATTTTAAATTTTATTTCCATTTCTCTCTGACAGTGGAAAATTTTGCCTTACTATTTTTCCACAAATTTTAACTCTGTGATACGTACTGCTCTTCAGCAGCTCTTAAGATGTATTGAAAATACCAAAATTTTATATGTAAATTTCCATTTGAAATTATCTTCCAAATTTCTAGTTTTTTAAAAAATGAAGTCCCACAGCAATACAGAGATAAATATATCTTCCAAAAGCCAAACACCTAAAAATTAAATATTGTCTTACAAAAGGAAAAGCAATCAACACAAATCTTAGACATACAATAGAATATATGGGGAGGAAAAAAAAAAAAGACAAGAAGACAAGGTGAGATGTGAGATGGCCTCTAATAAACTGTAGTACACTTAGGGTTTTTAGGGTATTCTTTGCTTATTCTATTAAAAAAAAACTACATAAATATTTCATTATCTTTATGTAAATTATGGATGTGAAGACCATTTATAATAAAGTAGCTTGATTTTAAAGCTAACTCCTCAAGATGATTTAGTATGTTGAATAAGAATTACAGCTATATAGCACTGAGAATTCAAATAATTTCTCACTGTTTTACTGCACATGTTATTGGTTGAATTTAAATTCAAGTTCTAAATATTTTTAATTTTTACATTAAGCAACCTAGTATATTTTAACAAGAACATAAATAGTATCAAATGTTCTGCTTTTTTTATACTAAAGAAGCTTTAGAATTTCAGTGGGAGTATCTCAGGTTATTATAAGTTGACTAATTCTTTCTTTTATGTTCTTTATTATTTGATAGCATAGTAATAGGCCTTAGGAGACATCCTACTACTGAAACAGGGAAAGAGTGAAATTATTTGATTAATCTGTATGACGAATTGTAATTTTCTAACAAAGGTAACATGTTCCCTGAAAAAAAAAATTATCACAGTTTAAATTCAGAGTGCCATCTAGTGTTGAATAAAAATGTAAGAAATGTAACTGAAACATATGCATCTTTTAAATCAACGTCCGTTATCAGGATCGTAAAGCCTAGAAAAATGAAAACTTGGTGTCTGGATACTTAACATAAGGCATTATAGGAAATCATCTTTAGACCTATGATACACAGGATTTTCAAAATATGGCAATTTTCCCCCCCAGAAAATCTCTAACATACCACTGCTTACACTTCAAAATATCTGACAGCATAACATATGAAATTCAATATTTCATTGCCAGTATGCAAAAACCATTTCGTGTGGAACTACTATGGTCTCATATTCTGTTTTCATCCATTGATTAATTATATTAGAGAATATTAATGATATGGTTGGTTGGTTGGTTGGTTGGTTTTCCCCAGTATCAGTGAAAAATACTGAATTTATCAATTGTTCTTATTTGTATTTCTCATAAAATTCCTTGGCCAATAAAGACTATTTATCAGGAAATCCTTATCCAGTGTTCATTAAAAAAAAATTCTCATGTCTTTGGCTCAAATACATAGAAATGTAAGATTGTGAACATTTTCAATTTTGTTTGGGTTTTTGTTTGTTTTAAAGCTTGGTAGCTAAAAATACAGCAGAACCTGGATTCACAAGGTTGGTCACAAAATGTAAAAAATATTTAGGTTGATTTACTATCAGAAAAGATCCAAAGTAAAGTAATAATGTGGTTGAAAAGTGTGCTTTAATCTATCAGTAAATTTTTGTCTTTCATGTCCTTTAGAAGTACCAAATATTTTACAAGCTAAACAACTATAATACTTCTAATGACACATAAAAAAGAACCCCAAGCACCCCCCAAAAAAACGAAACTGAAACCCAACCAATCAAAAACCCAACCAACCAACCAACCAAAACCCCCAAGCCCCCAAAAAACCTAAATGAAGAGTTAGAGCATATATATGCAACAACCTGCTTTACACAGCTGCAGTTAAATGCTATGGTCAACAGATTGTGTACAGGCATGTTTTGAAAGTCTCTAGAGAAGAAGACTTTATAACCTCTCTGGGCAGACTGTTCCAGTGCTGTGTCACCGTCACAGTATGCAAGTTTTTCTTTATGTTCAAATAGAATGTCCTCAGTTTAGAGCCCATTGCCCCTTATCCTATCAGTGGGCACTGCTAGAAAAAGACTGGTTCCATTCTCTCTTCTATCCCCCAAGCTGAAGATAAGCAGAACAACCCCCCCTTAATCCATAAGGAGCTGGTTAGTGACCTGCTGCACCACTTAGATATACATAACTTCAAGCGGCGGGATGGCATACACCCAAGAATACTGAGAGAGCTGGCAGAAGTGCTCACCAAGGCATTTCTGATCATTTTTCAGCATTCTGGGCTGAGGAGGACCCAGCTGACTGGAAATTGGCAAGTGTGATATCCATTTACAAGAAGAGCGGAAAGGAGGATCTGGGGAGTTACAAACCTTTCAGTCTGACCTCAGTGACATGGAAAGTCATGGAGGAGATAAGTCTGAGTGCCATTATGCAGCATGTACAGGACAAGCAGATGATCAAGCTCAGTCAGCATGGATTCATGAAGGACAGATCCTACACAAGAACTTGATCTCCTTCTACAACAAGGTGATATGCTTACTGGATGAGGGAAAGGCTGTGGATGTTGTTTACCTGGATTTTAATAAAGCATTTGAAGCTCTCTTTCATAGAATCCTCTTAGATAAACTAGTTGCTTATAGCCTGGATGGGTAGATGTTTCACTAAGTAAAAAACTGGGTAGATAGCCAGATTTAAATCCAATTGGCAGCCAGTCACAAGTGGTGTTCCCCAGGGCTCTGTGCTGGGGACTGTTGTATGAGGTTCTACAGGATCAAATCACAAGAAGCCCATGCAACAGTACATCCTCAGAGAAGAAGAGCTGGAAAGTTGTCCAGTAACAAAGGATCTGTGGGTATTGATCAACAGCTGACTGAATATGATTCAGCAGTGTGCTCAGATGGCCAGAAGGCAAACAGCATCTTGGTCTGTGTCAGGAATAAAGGGACAAGCAGGTCTAGTGAAGTGATTGTGAAACCACACCTTGAGTATTGTGTTCAGTTTGGAGTCCTCAATAAAAGAAGGACCTTGAGGTGCTGGAGCATGTCCAGAGAAGGACAATGAAGCTGGTAAGAGATAAAAAGTACAATCATTTAAGGACCAGTTGAGGAAACTGGAGTTATTTGGTCTGGAGAAAAGGACGCTCAGGGGAGACCTTCTCACTCACCACAGCTACCTGAAAGGAGATTGTAGGTCTCTTCTCTCTCTTCTCCCTAGTACCAAGTGATAAGTTGTACCAGAGGAGTTTTAGATCGAGTATAAGAAGAAATTTCACTAAATGTTTCTCAAGCACTGGAATAGGCTCTCCAGGGAGGTGGTTGAATCACCATTCCTGGAGGTGTTTAAAAGAGACATAGATGTGGTACTAAGGGACATAATTTATCACTAGACTTTGTAGAGTTAGCTAAAGGTTGGACTCAAAGATCTTAATGGTCTTTCCCAACCAAAATGATTCTATGAT
Organism: Psilopogon haemacephalus; assembly: GCA_013396835.1. Lineage (NCBI taxonomy): Eukaryota > Metazoa > Chordata > Aves > Piciformes > Megalaimidae > Psilopogon > Psilopogon haemacephalus. The sequence goes on along the minus strand of VWZI01004539.1, from coordinate 152,836 downwards.
TCTGTGTCATCTGCCCTTTAGGTGTTTATAAGAAGTGCAAAGGTCTCTTTTTATTCTTATGTTCCTCTAGGCTAGAAAGTCTCAGGTCTCTCAGTCTTTCCTCAGAAGAGAGATGCTGCAGTCCTCTAATCATCTTCACAGCCTTTCACTAAACTCTCTGCAGTAGCTGACTGTCTGTCGAGTTCAGGAGCCTAGAACTAGACACAGATATAGCCTCAATAGGACACAGCAGAGGAGGAGAAAAATATCTCTCTGGCTACTGGCTATAATCTCCTTCATACACCCCAAGAAACCATTGGTCACAAGGACATATTGATGGCTCATGACCAAGACTTCTAGGTCCTTTTCTGCAGAGTTGCTTTCCAGAAAGTCAGGCTCTAGTCTGCATTAGTTCATAACATTATTCCTGCCTAGGTGCACGACCCTACTCTTATCCGTGCTGAACTTCATTAGGTTCTCCTCCAAACTCTCCATCCCTAAATTAAAATTAAATACAAGATAATTATGAGCATGTTCTTAATATTTTGTGCATTTAACCAAATCATTTAATAAAACAAAGAAATCATATATATATTTCAAGGAAAATTAATGGTTTTTACTCAAAGGATATTTGAGGTGACCAAATGAGTAAATGTATCAGCAAAATTATTCTTAATTTTACAATTACGAACAATATGCTCAGTTTAGAACATCACGTTTATCTGAAATCTATGGAGAAAATGCACTTTACCATCTGTAGTGGGTTTGCAGTGACCTGCCCCCCCACCTTTTTAAACCCCAGCTAAAACTCAGAAAAACACACTGGAAGTTAATAAATGAAGCTTTATATTTACAGCAATGCAAATATACAAGCAAATATTTACAAGATAGAACAGATATTTACAGAAATATACAGTAAAAAGGGTAATACACACCACACCCCTCCCGGAGATCAAAATCCCCAAGAGAGGATAACCAAACCCCCCTACCACCTTTCCCCCCTTTCCCCCAGCTTTATCTCACCACCTCTTGATGCTGCAGATAAGCTGAAGATCAGAGAGATTTAATGGTAGGAGAAGAAATTAGTTGTTTTAGTGATTTAACTCTGAATTAGTTCAAAGGCAGAGAGACAAAGGAAAAAGCTGCTGGAGCCACCAAGGACCCAAGCCAGACTGGCCCTCTGCAAGCACACTGGCTATCTTGATGTTTTGAGAACATTTCTCAAAACAATTTTTTTTTCTCTGTCTCAGTGAAACTTGGTGAAGCGACATTGTATGTTTGACTCTCTCTCAGCCAATAGTCTAATTTCTCACTCAAATTCTCCAATTAACTCAAACCAATACACCATCTCTGCCTTCTTGCTTGTATGTATTTCAGGCTTAATCACATTTTACATGCTGGAAGAAGTGGGTGGTTAAGGAAGGCTGCCTGTTCCGTGCTGTAGTAATCTCAGAGGGCAAAATTTAAAGAAAGACAGTTGCAAAGCATCACTGAATCTGTTTTATAACATTTTTCTACAATTTTCCTTCCTGCACTTGTGAGCAATTTATCCCACTGGAAAATCCTGGCTCCAGGCAGATGGCCTGTTGGGGCCCACTAGGTATTTAATTATTTTTTAAGTCTAGTATGACAAGAAATTATCTTTAGGTTAAGTAAATAAAGAAAAATATCTTAGATGAAGACTTCCTTCCATATGTTTGAAACTGATTGCAAGGGAATTGAAACACTCCCATATGATTAACTTCAGCATCAGCAGCAAGATGTACAGATGGGGTCTACAGATAAAACAGCTGATCATTTCAACTTTTTGGCTCCTATTTCTCCAGTTACTTGAGAAAGATGAGTTGCTTTCAAAATTAATCCAATTAAGTTTAAATGATAAAAATAGCACTTAGTTTCATAATTCCTAAATAGAATACATCTTATCTCTCATAAATACCAAAGTGATGTATTCCTGTAAATCACTTTTTTGTTCATCATTTGACATTGTTTATATAAACAAAAAACAGCAGTAAGTTTATCAACTTCTATTTTTTAAATGACAGTTGTGTAGAAAATATTAATTAAAAAAAAAAAAAAAGTTTAAGTGGAACAGATCATTTTATACATAACAGTATTTCCAGAGCTATGGAGGAGTAAAAGCTTCTAGCATAAATTAAGTGTTTTGAAATGCAAATGGTAGATGAGCCAACTAGGAGAGGAGTACTACTGGACCTGATACTCACCAACAAGGATGATCTGTTTGAAGTGGTTGTGGACAACCTTGACTAGAACAATCATGAAATGGTGATGTTCAGAATCTTGTGTGGTAAGAATAGAATACCAAGCAGGACCACAACCTTGGGCTTCTGCAGGGTCAACTTTGGCCTTTTTAAGCAATTCCAAGGGGAGATCTCATGGGATAGGGTACTAGAAGGCAAAGGGGCCTATGACAGTTGGTTAATATTCAAGTAAAAGATGAGAGTCTACACATCATGGAAGGTGGGGCTGACCACTTTGGAGAAGTATAAGACTGTTGTCAGAGGATGCAAGAAGGCAACTTAGGAAGGTTAAGAACTCCTTGGAATTCAGCCTTGCAAGGAATGTCAAGGACAAAAAAAATGCATTCTTCAAATACATTGCCTAAAAAAAATAACACTAGAGGCAATGTAGGTCCACTGCTGGATGAGGTGGGTGCCTTGGTGACAGAGGATACAAAGAAAGTGAGTATACTAAATGCCTTCTTTGTCACCTTCTATACTGCTGGAGACTGCCCTCAGGAGCCCCAGACCCCTGAGGGCCTAGAGGAAGACATGACTAAGGAGGAGTTTTCCTTGGCTGATGAGGACTGAGTTAGGGAACAGTTAAGTAATCTGAACATCCATAAATCCATGGGTCCTGATGGGATGTACCCACAGGTCCTGAGGGAACTGGAACTATTGCCAGATCACTCTCTACCATCTTTAGCAAGTCGTGACAAACAGGAGAGGTGCCCAGGGACTGGAGAAGGGCAAACGTCACTCCAATCTTCGAAAAGGATAAGAAGGAGGAGCCAGGCAATTATAGACTGGTCAGCCTCACCTCCATCCCTGGAAAGGTAATGGAGTAAATTATCCTCGGTGATGTCCTTAGGCATAGCAAGGACAGTGTGGTCATTAGGAGCAGTCATCGTGGTTTTACCAAAGGGAAGCCATGTTTGACCAACCTGATAGACTTTATGAGGACATAACCAGGTGGACCAATGATGGTAGGGCAGTGGATGTGGTTCATCTTTACTTCAGTAAAGCATTTGACTGTCTCCCACAGCATCCTTCTGAATAAACTGAGGCAGTGTGGTCTGCATGATCAGGTAATGAGGTGGATTGGGAACTGGTTGAAGGAAAGAAGTCAGAGAGTTCTGGTCAATGGAATGGAGTCTAGTTGGAGACCTGTATCTAGTAGAGTCCCTCTGGGGTCAGTACTGGGACCAGTTCGATTCAATATATTAATCAAATTCATTCATATGAAGAGAGACTGAGGTGCCTGGGGCCTTTTAGCCTGGAAAAGAAAAGACTGAGAGGGGATTTAATAAGTGCTTATAAATATTTGAGGGCTTGGGGTCAGGAGAGGGGTGGGGACAGGCTCTTCTCACATGCTCCTTGTGATAGGACAAGGAGCAATGGATGTAAACTGCAGTACAGGAGGTTCCACCTCACACAAGGGGGAACTTCTTTAATGTAAGGATCACAGACCACTGGAACAGGCTCCCCAGAGGGGTTGTAGAGTCTCCTTCTCTGCTGGAGACTTTCAAGGCCTGTCTGGATATGTTCCTCTGTGAGGGTGGTGAGGCACTGGAACAGGTTGCCCAGGGAGGTTGTGTCTGCTCCCTCCCTAGATGTGTTCAAGGCCAGGCTGGATGAGGTCTTGAGTGACCTGATCTAGTGGGAGTTGTCCCTGCCTGTGGCGGGGGGTTGGAACTGGATGATCTTTAAGGTCTCTTCCAACCTAGACCATTCTATGATTCTATGATTCTATCATTATGGAATCAATAACCTGCATATAATGAATCTAATACAGCTAATAAATACTTACCTATTGAACTAGCAGTGCAGTGTGAAACCATAGACATAGAGACTATCTTAGCAGCTACTGAAAAATCTCGTGTAGTACACATTGCATTCCTGATTCTCCAATCCATATCTATTAGAGTTGTGGTGGTTTTGCCCCAGCTGGGGGCCAAATGCCCATCAGAGCAACTCTATCACTCCCCCTTTTAAATGGGCAGGGGAGAGGGGGAAATATAACAAAGGCCACTTACAAGATAGAAGCAATTTAATAATGAAAACAAGCAAAAGCAACAGACTGTGTGGAAGCAAGAGCAGAGAATGATGTTAATCTCTACTTTCCATCAGCTGGACTATGTTTTGGTCTTGGAAGCAGGACTCTCTATGCTTGATGGTTACTCCTGGAGAACAGTCGCCATAGATGAATATTCCTAAACTTTCTTCTATTACCTCCTTCTTATATCTGAACTGATGTCATATGGTATGGAATATCTCTTTCGCCAGTTCAGATCACCTCGTTTGGCTGTGTCCTCTCAGCATCTTGAGGCAGGAGATGTTGAGGAAAAGAAAAAAAAAAACAAAAAACAAACCCAGCCTGGGTGCTCAGCTACAGCACTGAAAAACACAGCATTAGAGAATTAACCCCAGCACAGGCCAGCTCTAACCAACTACAAGAGTGCACTATGGAATGTGTGAAAGCCAGAGACTCCTGATGCACATCATCATGCATATAGGCACTTTGAAAGCACTTAAGGTTTGAAAACTCCACCTGCAGCCAAAGCTGATCTACAAAAATCATACACATCTTCTAACTTCTCTACTTGTTTCAAGTAAGGTAGAGTTTGTTTTCATAGAGGCTTGCATGGCACGTTTAACATCTGTGATCAAATCAGCCTTAAGAATGAAGTATTTTAAAAAGCTGTTTCTGAGCAGTGCTTGTACAGTGTCTTATCCTTTTGCCTTTTCTACTTCTTAGTCTGACCCACTAACAAGTAGGCTGGGAGTGCACAAGGAGGAGACACAGTCAGGAGAGCTGACCCAAACTGATCAGAGGGATGTTCAGTATGATATGATGTCATGTTCTGCAATAAAACACTGAGGCAAATAAAGAGGACTGGTCTAACATTCACAGTTACATTTCTTATCTTGTCACATAACCATGAAGTGTGATGAAGTCTCTCTTTCCTGGTAATGGCTGAGCATCTGCCTGCTGATGGGCAAGCAATTCCTTACTTGTATATTTGAATTACTTACATGCACAGCTTTTGCTTTATCAGCTAAATTGTCTTTATCACAATCCATGAGTTTTCACACCCTTTTGATTCTCTTCCCTATTCCCTATTCCACTCAGGAGATGGCGGCTGTATGGGGCTGAATTAGTGATCAGGATTTAACCACAACTTCCAGAAATGAATTGCTAATGCTGAATACATGCAAATGTATACAGCGAACCTGATGCTGCAACAAAATCTGTTCTGCTGACTGCCCGTCCTTTTACCTCTAATCATGCTTTTCCATCTTGGAATAAGAATGTAGTTTCTTTCTTTGCTTTAGAAAAGGGAGAAAAAACAAAAATAAGAAAGAATTCAAGATTTCCCTGTCATTCCTACAAAATTGATTTCAAAATACCAGACCTGAGAATATGTACAATGTGAGTTAATCGACCTGTCCTATGCTGAGAAACTTGAAAATGCAAAGTTTGTCTCAAAAATACACCTATCTTATACTTCTTGAAAAGAAAAATGTCAAAAGTCAATGACATATCTGTAATTGGTTTGCAAGGTTGCTGCCTTATTGTCTAAATACATTGAGGCCCCAGAATTTTTCCAGTGAATGACATTATAAAGTAACTAGTATAACATTTTTTAATAGAACTTTTTTTGATAAAATTTAAAGTTGAATGTTTAGAATTTTTTCTAGTCTTTGACATATGTGGCATCTTTGCTATTCCTATCTGTATAACACATTTGAGCAAATGTATTTGTTAACTTTAATAAATAAGTTTAATTTAAAATAAAATGGAAGACAAAACCATTAGTCCAATTAGGCTGACATTAGGAAGAGGAAATATCTCAATTTCCTTGCTTTTAGAAGCTAATATTGCTGTCAATATTTCTATTCCTCATAGTTATCTTGAAATGCAGACATAAGAAATATAAGAGACTGTTTTAATTCCTGTACATTTAGACATACATATATGCAGCCTCACGTATATATGCTGACATACCACCATACATATTAATATATAAATTTATATTATAAATTACTGAATACAAAGATCCCTCTTTATTTACTTAAAAGTTGCTTGGTGGTACTAATATGAGCCCAAGAGAAATAACATGTTCCAATTAATTCCATTTAGGGCATTGTTATTTTTTCCAGCATTTTAAGCAATAACACTGCTCAGGTTAAGTAAAATAACTAATAAACTTCTGCTTCCTTCCCTGTCTACTTAACAGCTGACATCTGCCTCAAGGTAGTAACTAACAAGCTGCTTATTAAAAGTCCAAATTCAATGAAAACATCAGTTTCAAAGTCTGAATAGAGTTATATTTTGGGACTGAATAAAGGCCCTAATCTATATTGTTACCTTTTTAATAGATGGGGGAAAAAAAAAACCCAACCCTTCCCAAAGACCAACTCATATATTGTCAATTTATTACTTTCTCAACAGGAATTAATGAACTCTGCAATTACTTCAAACTCATTAAACATCTTGTGAAAGAAAACCAGGTAATAGTCCAGGGATTTTTTTTGGTTTTCGGTCCCATAGGATAATTCATTAAACAAACTACTTTTTATTCTGGCATCTATGATTTTTCAATTGAAATGTTATGAAATAAATGATGCATAATATTTTCAAAATACAAAGTGACTTAATAGTTTACATCTTATTCTTTAAAAAAAAAATTCAGTAACTGTCACCTACTTATACATATATTTAGATCATCTATAGCCATCTCAAAGTTACTAATCTAAGACAGGTTCTAACTGTGGTGATTATGTTTCATAAGAGTAATCTGTTGGAAGTGCCTCACTTCTCGCTTCCTTTTTCCTCTAAGTGCAGGTTTCAATTTAGAATACCTAGGGTTCTGGGGGATAAACATTCATCTGAGCTATTTGTTTAATATCACTAGCATTTATTTTCACTATTGATAATCTACAGTGCTGATGAAGCATAATAAATTATATTGAATGTATTAGCTGGTTTTAATCTGAATTAAATGTTTGTGACTGGAAAAAAAAAAGAAATATGCTTTTTAACATTCAAATGGTTCTTCGTAAAGGGACTAATTTTTATTTTTACCTCTCACTGTTAATTGATGGAGAGGGTTGACCTCCTACTATTTTATTTGCTTATTTATTTGCTTTTAATTTCAGCTTCCCAGTTTATGGTTCTTTTTATAAATTTTAAGTATTAGAATGAAAATTATTGATTGTATAATTTGCATTAAACAGCCAATCCTCATAGAAGAATTATTTTACCTAACTTTAGTCTTATAAAAGCCTAGATTTTAGACTTCCTGCATAGCTGATTAAATCCTTCTTGAGAACAATCTGTCTAACAGATGGACTGAATTGTTCCTTATAAGTGACTATATTTCAAAACTTATTAATTTCTTGGTAAATACATTCTGTTGCACATCCCAGAGAGGAATCCTACCAGAATCTGATGCAGCTTCCATCAGGCTGAGGGATTCTGCATTTCTTTCTATGGAAATAAAAAGAAAGATGAAGGAAGGAAACATAGGCAAGACCATTCTGATGTTAATCTGGAATACAAATATTATATATAAGCAGATGTTTCAGGATGTGCTTTGCAAAGCCCCTGTATATAGACACAGTCTATAAAGTATATAGAAGCATACTGCACCTGAGCTATCCATCTTATCCTTCCTTTATAGCTGATGAAGTAAAATAAACTTTTTCATTATTCAATTAATTTTAAAAGCTACATGGACTAACAAAACCTATTTATAGGCTACATGGACCAACAATACCTATTCCAGGCATGAAGCCTGGAATGACTACCTTTGACGTAGGTATCTGCATTTAGTAAAATAAATCTCACTTATATTATATAGACTTAAGAGCTTTCATGTCGTGAGTGCCACTTCTAGATTTCCTGAGTAATCACTAGAGAATGAACCTCTTATATAAGTCTTACAGTTTTAGAAATATTTTAATTATTTTCTGTTTACTGGTTTTCAGATCTATCAAGATTTCCCAGTGCCTACTGATTGACAAAGGCCTAGAAGCAGTTATTTATGAATTAAATCATCCTCCTACTGAGCAATGGCAAAGAAATTTTTAATTAAAAATATTAAGTCATCCTACTATAACCTCTGGCATTGTACAGCATGAATCACCCTACTTGGCATTACAAACTTACACACTGTGGTATGTCCCCATGCTTGAAAATACTTTTTTTTTTTTTTTACATCAATAAAAATGGTGGTTTGATGTAATTTTTACCTAATTTCTTCTAAGATTTCTGCATTCAACATCTCAATAAATCTCTCCATTGAATTGAAAATGCTTAGATTTTTTACATGTTTAAAGCCCTCTAATTTCTTGCATTAGGTTTCTCTCTTATTCGACAAACATCAAAGTTGATATGCCACTATATATTCTAAACAATATAATGCGATATGGTTTATAACATCAATTTATATTTTATTTTTCATTCAACATCAAAAACCAGTTATACCACTTAGGCATTATCCTGACCATAGCATTATGCTGATTTTATACTGATTTCCTGTATTCATAAAGTCCTAGCATTTAAAATGTAATATATAATTTTTATATAACTTGAGCTTTTTTAAAAATGTAGACTGAGATATTTTTATTTTTTTTAGCATGTCTTCTTAGTCACCTACATTCCTAAACTCAGAATACATATGTATGCCTTCAGAAAAATCCCACTATAGGGAGAGATTTTTGTGTGTGTGTGTGTTTTCAACTAAGGACTAGGGGGCAAGGAATACAGGAAGTTATGTTATTGATGCCTTTGAATGGAAGATCTCTAAAATCATTCATTTTAGTAGATTATCTTTAAGTATTTCCAGCTTTTTTTACTACTTTTTATCTTATATAATAACTTGGTCCTTTTTTAGTGAGATAGGGTGGTTAGGTATGTCTTTTTAATGGTGTCAGGTTGTTGGACAGAACTTAATTCCACAAACGTATTACTTTTTAGAAAGCAAAACAAATAGTTTTTGTGGTTATATTTTGTTTTGTTTTCCATTTTTCACAAAGGCCAACATAGTTATGCATTACTGGAAGTATATTCTTTATTTTGGTTTTACATTTTCTAATTTAATTGGAAAACTCTCAGTTCTTGTAACAAACAACTTAATGACCTATCATTCACTAAAGCATGTCATCTGAGGATGACCCCAGCAGAGAAGATGGCTTCATTGATCAGAGTGAATCCCTAGGCACCTAAATAAATGGATGAATCAGGGAGCCAGACATGTTAGGGGTGGACTGTCAAGAATGACGTAGAGTTGGGCCGAGATACAAGTCATGACGTTGGTCCAGGGGGCCAATAGAGGAGAAAAATTCACCATGATACTGGGCCCAGTCCTGGTAAGAAATGAGACTAGGGAATGGCACCACTGCATCATTGTTAGGGCCAGTCTGGAGAACAACCTATCCTGACACCTTTCTTTGAGCAAGGAAAAATTCAGTCTGAAAACCAAAATAAAAATATAGTAAACTTTCTAGTATAGTAGAAAGTACAGTAGATTAAAAGCTGCTCTGCACTTTAAGATAGTAATTATGTTTAAATAGACTAATCTTCATGAATAAGATAACTACACTGCTGTAAACTATTATTATTACTATTATTATCTTCAAAAAATACCGGCACTGTTCTTCAGCAATGCTGTTGTTTTCATCCTGTTTATAATAAGAGGGTTTTCCACTAACTCACAAGAAACAGTATTGTATGGCTCACAGCATTAAGTGCAGCTCAGATATTAATCTCATGTTACACATATATAATTTCTTAAACTTGGTGGAAAATATTAACCACTTGCTTCTAGTCCTGAACAGATGCTATGTTCTTAAAGGAGGAGTACCTACTTTACTTTGATTTGTTTAATCTGATACAAAGAACTTATTAGAGAGCATGTTGTATGTTAAGATGGAGGAATGTATATTTGATTTCACATATCAGTCTACATAATAGTAAGTTAGATTTGAACAAATTTGCTATTTGCAAAAAATAAAAAGGCAGAGGATCATATTCTGTGAAGGACTGACTTTTCCTGTTTCTCAGCTGTCCACTGAGCCTCTTTCTCACTCCTTGTCTTCAACAAAACAGAGTGAAAAACTGTCTTGAAAAGCTTGGGGGGTCAAGTAAACACAGAGAGATCACTTACCAAATACTGTGATGGAGCTGAAGCTGACTGATCTGTAATTTCCTGAGTCCTCACTGCCTTTTTTCAAGAATGGAATGACATTGGATTTACTCCAGTCCTCACACACCTCTCCTATTTTCCACGACCTTTCAAAAATGATGAAGAGTGACTTAGCAAAACCGGCAGCCAGCTCCCTTATGGGCCACAGATCTATGAGTGTTCATCTTGCCTAGATGATTTTACCCAGTCCTCCTCAACCAATGGAGTATATTCCTTCCTTCAGACATTCTTACCTCCAAGGACTGGGATTCCTGAGCATCAATGTTAGCAGTAAAGACTGAAGCAAAAAATGTACTCTGCCTTCTCTGTATATTCCACTACCAGGGAGCCCTCTTCATTCAGCAACAGGCCCACATATTGTCTAATATTCCTTTTAGCAGACCTAAAGAAGCCGTTCTTGATGTCCATTTCTTCCTTTGCCAGAATTAATTAGAAGTAGGGCTTATTCTTCCTCATTTCATCTCTACATATTATGAAAAAGTTTCTGTATTTATTTTTTCCCACAACTGGAATTTTCCTTCTTCCTTATGAGGTTTTCCAGAAGCTCCTTGCTCATCACTGCAGGTGTTCTGTCTCTTTTGATTGATTTCTTACTCATAGAGATGCACTGTTCTTGAGCTCAGATGAAGTGCTGCTTGGATGTTAATCAGATTTATTGGGTGCCCCTACCTTCTAGAGCAGAGATTCCTTGAAGCAGGCCTCTGAAGAGGTCAGATTTAGATCTCCTGAAGTCTAGTGTTGCAATCATACTTATAGCCCTGATTTTTCCTCAAAATCTCTAACATTTCCTGAGATGCAACTCATGGTCATAGCACCCAAAGCTGCCCCCAGCCATCTCATAACCAACTGGACCTTTGTTTATTAGTACAAGGTCCAGAACCACAACTTCAGTGTTATCTTCAGTGCCCTACAGGAATCTCCTACATTGTGCATATGTAGTTGTGTTGCCTTTCCAGCGCGTATCAGGGTAACTGAAGCCAACCGTGACATTTTGATTGCGAGGTTAATTTCAGCTATTTGTAGAAGGTCTCATGGATTTCCTCTTCTTGATCAGGTGGCCTGTAGTAAACATCCACTATTTAACTCTTACCCATAAGCATTCAACACATTCTTCTTCACCCTACAGGTAGAGCTCAGTGTTGGTCTCTCATATAAAGGGCAACTCCTACACTTTGCCTTGCTGATATGTCTTTCATGCTAAGTATCTAGCCTTCCATGACAGCATTCTGGTTATGTGAGTCGTTCCTTCATGTCTCTGTAACTGAAATGAAATCATGGACTTGTCTTGGCACCCAGATTCCAAGTAGATGGGGCCGGTGTCTTTTTTTGCTGGCCAGCAGCAATAAGACAAAGAGCAAGGGCTACAAAGGGGAACATAGGTTTCATCTCAACATGAGGAGAAACTTTTTACAGTGAGAGTGATGGAGCACTGGAACAAGCTGTTCAGAGAGGCTGTGGAATTTCCTTCCCTGGAGACATTCCAAAATCACCTGGATGAGATCCCGTGTGAACTACTCTAGGTGATCCAGCTTTGACAGGGAGGTTGGACTCGATGATCTCTGGTGCTCCCTTACAGCTTCTAAAGTTCTGTGATTCTGTGATCTCCAATTCTTTCTATTTGTTCCCATTGATGAGTGTGTTGGTGTACAGATATTTCTGAGAGGTAATCAATCACGAAGGCCCATTTTTCTCCTTTGTGAATCCTTTCCACAGGATTGTGCTTGTCACCCAAGACTCACTTCTAAAGGATGTTGAGGGTCCTGTATGCAGACCTGTGATGGTTTGGGAGTTACCCACCAACCCCCACGTGAATTCACCAAACTATAATCAGTCAGCTGGAAGTTAAGGAAGCTGTATTTACAGCTTAGCACAATTGACAAGCATATATATATACACAATATACACAAATATTTACAGTTATATAGAAGTTAAAAGCAATACAGAAACACAAAATCCCTCCCAAAGCAGTCAGATTGCCAGGAGGCTCCCAACCCAAACTTCCTCTCCCCCCATCCCCCACTTTCCCTCCCTTCAGAAATAAGCACTTCTATCCCTGTATATCTCATGTGATAAATCTGGAGATCTCAGGTGAGATGTCAGAAAGACAACAAGGAGATTAGAGGAAAAAGGTTAGACTAGACTAAAGAGTTAAGGTAGATGCAACCACACAGACTGCCAGAGAGAAGTGAGAACTGAGAAGTGTGTGTGTGTCTTATCTATATTTTCACTAGTTGAGTTTCTCAACAGAAGAATGAGTGATATAGGTCACTGTTGTTTTCTTTCTTCTCACAGCTAAGGATTTGATTTCTCATCCACCTAATAGCCTACTGCCCACTGATGATTTTCCAAATGGGCAATGATAAAATCTAAACAAAAAGTTTGAGCAATGAAGAAAGACTTCAGAGTCCTGGGAGGAATGTTGAAGGGGTCGGGAGCACAAGTAATATTTACTTCTGTCACATTACTGCCTGATGAAGGCATGAACATGAAAGCACAGCAGATGCCTGGCTGTGGGACTAGTGCCAACAGCAGAATTTTGGGTTTTTGATCACAAGCTACTCTACAAGACCCCAGGACTGCTGACTATAGATAGGAAATGATTATCTCTAAGAGGAAAAAAGACACCTGGGACATGAATTATCAGGTCTGATTGATAGGTCTTTAATTTCTAAGTGGGAAGAGGGAAAAAACAGGCTCACTGAAGGAAAACCTGGGACAGTTGTGAAGCAGGGTACCAGTTCTACTGCTATCTCAGAGGCTGTAGGGGATGGTGGATTATGTTATACCCACAATGGTAATAAATATTCATCTAGTAAGTCTCTGAAATGTCTCTATACCAATGCAAGAAGCATGGGAAATAAGGAAGATGAACTAGAGATCTGGATGCAGTCATGATTACATGATGGATGTCATCATGATTACAGAGAAAAATTGCATGACTGGAATGCAATAATGGACGACTATGTACTTCTCAGGCAGGATGGATTGACAAGGTGAGGTGGTGGAGATGCTCTCTATGTGACTAAGGAACTAGAATGCATTAAGCTTTTTCAAATACATCAATAGCAAAGTGAAGATCAAGGAAGAGGTGGGTCTGCTACTGAACGATACGGGAGACATGAATAGGCAGAGATGGTAGAGTTGCTGAATGCCTTCTTTGCCTCAGTCTTTGCTCCTAAGACTAGCCCTCAGTGAGAAACAAGTGAGAAGAGCAAGTGAGAAAAGGACATTCCACTAGTCTGTCAGGACTGGATTAGAGATCTCTTGTACCAACTGAAGACACACAAATGATAGGGCTGAGAGAGATGGCTGATACTGTTGCTGAGCCCCTCCATCATTTTTTAAAAGCCATGGAAAACAGGAGAGGTGTCTCATGACTGGAAGAAAGCCAGTGTCACTTCAGTCTTCAAAAAACGGCAAGAAGGAAGACCCAAGTGTAATGGATGGGGTTTGACTAATTAATGCAAGATGGGTTTTAAAAATTAATATTATTTATTAATTTTTATATTCAAACTTTTCCATCCCCTAACCAGTTATTTTAATAATAACAGTTTAATTGTAACAGTCATGGAATGCATTACATAAATGATATCTAGATCTAGTATTAACTATCAATATATAAATGTTTAAATCCAATTGAACTGAATTAAACTGGAAGAGGTTTCTTACAGTTAATTATTCTGCTTGTGGTTAGTTATCCCACTTGGCCACTAGATGGACTTAGGGCCCTTCTGCATAGGGCAGAAGATATGTAAATAACAAAACTTAAGGTATTTACTCAGAAGTATTATATCTTGAATTGCAATGTTAGCAATATTAAGACAGTACCCAAAACACTTGCAGGGAATTCTGTCTGTTGCCTTTCTGGCTGCTCTGGCTGGTCTGACCACTGAGACTTATGATTCTTCCCTATCTCCACAGGCTGCAAAAGGAAGGGGGTGGGGGGGTGAGGGGTGGAGAAGATGATCTGGATGATCTGTGTGCCTCCAGGGCATGCGCGTCTCAGGAGATTCAGGCAGAGTATCTTGCAATGTACAGTCTCAGCAGGTGTGTCATGCTGGCTGCTAGCTATGCAGCTGTCACATGAAAGTAATTTGTTGCAGAATATCTCTGGGAAGCAGAATTGGGGCAGTGAACAATCCACTGCCAAGAGTATGAAGTACAGCGGAACACCTGTGAAATGTATGTGCAGCCAGAACTGGGAGGAACGAAAACAGAGATGCAGAGGAAGAAAAGCCCTACTGACCAGAACCTTCTGGGAGAGTTGCAAACTCATTGTAACAATTGTAGCAGTAACCAATCATGCGATTACACATATGATCCTCTTTACCAATCACCTTGTAATAATTGGCAAACGCCCCCCAGCTGGTAGGGTATAAAACAGCTGTAAACTGCTAATAAAATTGGAACTTGCTTATCAGTCATATTGAGTTTGGCTGCAGTGCTTCACCCACGCCAACAGTAATTCAAGCTGTTTCCTGATAAACTCAAAGCAGGAAGTTTCCAGGATTATATCTTAGCAAAATTATGCTATAAAGCAATAAGACAATATAATTGCTGATAGGCTACAGGCATGGATACTGCAGAACACAAAATAACAATAATGCACAGAACAACAACAAAGCATGTTGTGTTACCTGCTTATCTGGTTTTACGCATGAGATTGATGGGCCTTTGGACATAGATTATCCAGTCAGTGTGGCAGTAAGCCAAGCATGTCCATATTTGGGTGAAGCCACAGATCGATATATCCATATTATGGAGAACACATAGGCCTAGTACTAGCTTAGTACAAGGCAAGTATGTGTACCTTGTTTAGCACAGGGTGCAACCAGGAGCAAAACAAGTTGGGTAAGACAGAGTGATCAGACTCCATGGCTCCAAGTCTTTTGTTCTTTTTGCTACAGTTGCCTCTCCCCAAATAGAAGGAAGGAGAGCAGAAAAACATGTCTGGGCAAGCCAGCACACATGTAAGCCTATTTATAACCCTATCAGGTTTACCACAACACCAAGGAACCACAGACCAGTCAGTCTCACCTCCATCCCTGGAAAGATGATGGAGCAGCTCATTCTGGAGGTCATCTCTAGCTACATGGAAGAAAAGAGGGTTATTAGGAGTAGCTAACATGGATTTACTAAGGGGAGATCTTGCTTGACTAACCTGATGGCCTTCTAGGAAACTATGACCAAACAGGTAGACAAAGAAAGAGCTGTGGATGTTATATACCCTGACTTCAGCAAGGCTTTTGACACTGTCTTCCATACCATCCTCTTAGAAAACCTCAGGAGTTGTTACATAGACAGTTGGTCTGTAAGGTTGTTCAAAAGCTTGCTTGACAACAGAATTCAGAGGGTTGTCGTCAGAGTCACAGAATCAAGTTGGAGGCCTGTGCCTAGTGGTGTTCCTCATGGATCCATACTGGGTCCAATTTTCTTCTATATCTTTATCAACAACTTGGGTAAGGGCTTTGTGTGTACCCTCAGCAAGTTCACTGATGACACAAAACTGGAGCAGGTAGATGACATCCCGTAAGGCTGTGCAGCCATCGAACAAGGTCTGGACAGGCTGGAGTGCTGGGCAAAGGCTAACCATGTGAAGTTCATAAAGGACAAGTGCAGAATCTTACATATGAGGAGGAATAACAACAGGCACCAGTACTGGTTGGGGGCTGCCCTGCTGGAAAGCATCTCCCTTGGAGTCCTGGTGGACAGCAACTTCTCCATGAGACAACAACATGCCCTTATGGCCAAAAGAACCAATGGCATCCTGAGGTGCATCAAGAAAAGTGTGACCAGCAGGTCTAGGGAGGTTCTTCTGCTCCTCTGCTCTTCCCTGATGAGACCAAACCTCCAATACTGTGACCACTTTTGGGCTGCTCAGTTCAAGAGAGAGAGGGACCTGCCAGAAAGAGTCCATCAGCCAGACATGAGGATGACTGGGGGACTTGAGCATCTCCCCTATGGAGAGAGATTGAGAGATCTGTGGTGGTTCAGTCTGGAGAAGAGAAGACTGAGAGGAGATCTGACCAATGTGTACAAATACCTGAGCAGTGGGTATCAAGTGGATGGAGCCAATCTTTTCTTTTGGTGGTTTGCAGCAAAAAGGCAAGAAACAATGGGTAAAAACTTGACCATGGAAGGTTTCATCTGAGGAGAAAATTCTTTTCAGTGAGGGTGACAGATCACTGTAACAGGCTGACCAGAGAGGTTGTGGAGTTTCCTTCTCTGGAGGCTCATAACCCACCTGGATGCATTCCTAGATGCATTCCTGTGCATACCCTATGTGATCCTGCTTTTGTCAGGGGGCTTAGACTCAATGATGTCTGTAGGTCCCTTACAACCTCTAAAGTTCTGTGATTCTGTGATTCAAAAAATGATCCATCATGTGTCCAAGGGATAAAATTATGGGCTGATCCAGTGTGAGTCCTCCAAAGGCTCACAGGTCCTGCTGGAAATCTTGTTCCTCCTTGACAATAGCCACAGTACCTTCCAAGAGTCTGCTCTGAAATTATCTCTCCACAGATTACAGCTACCTTCAGATCATGTGCATTATGATATCCTCCATGGGTGGATGTCTGCTCCACTGTGGTTCTCATGGGCCACAGGGGACCAACTTATGCCACCATAGTCTTCACCACAGAATGTAGAGCAATCTCTGCTCTGGTACCTGGATCATCTCCTCCTCTTGCTTTTTCAATGACCTTGATGTCTACAGAGCTGTTTCACTTGCACTGTGCTCACTCATCATTCTCACAGATGCTGCACAGTGTTTTTTACACTTTCTCAAATATGCTATTTCAGATGCATCACCAGTGTTGCAGCACCACCTGACTGTCATAGTACTGGCCATTAGCCAGTTTATTTTGGAGACAGATGGAAGTTGTTGTTTGCAATACGGGGGCAGGTCCTGATCAATTCTCACAAAGCCACCACAAAGCCTCTTCACACAAACCAGGTATAAGAACCTGATCACAGTGTTCAATGGATGTATTTTTAAAACATGCCTATCTTGTCTCTATATTTTTATCTCTCTGTAATATGTTTAAAGTGCAATGTGACATTACACATAAAATAGCTATAATTTATAATACTATACAGAGACTATGAATGTAAGATTTATATCTATGTTATATCTAGAAATGCATCTACAGGTAGGAATCTTTGATACCAGACCCAAATTAGATCCTGAGGGTAAACCAGCCACTATACTGCTCTGCTCAGAAGACATTCAGCCTCTTACATGTAAGTGCCTAGTACATTTTGTGATGCTCTAGACTACACAATACACCTACATGGGAATAAGCAGTATGGCATAACACTTGAATGAAATCTGAGCCCTTTGAAGCAGAAACTTGGAGGCCAGTACATTCCACAGTACCTCAAATGACAGTAGATACCTTTTTTTTTTTTTTCATTTCAGTTGCTCTTTTTCTTGTTTTTAGCAATAATGAAGATCTGATATTCTATCTGAGATAATATATCCAACTCTCAGAAGTTAAGAATTGGTGCAGATGAAGTATTTCCTTCAGCTCTTAGTCTATGGTAAGATAGACTGAAGTGCATTGTGAAGTTCTGGGCTTCAGAATACAGGAAGGATATGAAAATATTTGATTGTGTGGAAGGTCTAGAAGTCATGACTTATGTGGAGCAGCTGAAGATATTACATTTGTTCAGCTTAAAGAAGAGGAAACTGAAGGGAGTCTTGGCTATCAACAAGTTCCTTATGAGGGAAAACATCAAGGGAGATGCTAATTGCTTCTGCCTGATATCCAGTGCCAGCATGTAAGGGGATGGTTTAAGGCTATGTCAAGGACTACCATTGAGGGCATGATCAAGCAATGGAACAAGCTTCTAATGGAAGTATTTATGGTCTCAAGCCCTTTGATGGTCTTTAAGCTTTGACTCATTGGCCTAAATCTAGATGTTCAGTACAATTTAAGTTGCTCCAGGCTACCTAATATATTTTAACAGCTTGCTGTCAGATATGACAGTTTACAGGAGACATTGCAGGGGAGAATGATTTTATTTTTTGTGGAGATCCTAAATGTCATTGTGTTTAAATAGCTGAATTTATCTTTTAAATGCTCCAAGAGCATGTGTTCTCACTAGCTTTTTTGAAAAAGAAGAGTACTTTATTCCCTAAGAGATTTAAGGAATAAAACATTAAAGATGATAAAGTGTTCCAATACCATGTAAATGAGGCACTTAAAAGTGCCTAAACTACTACATTGTGTATGTATTTGTTGCAATATTCATTGCTGATTAGAAAGACTGGCAGTAAAAGTTAAGACAAAGTACCAAAATAGTGATAGAAGCCTATAATTAACAAAGTCAAATTCAAAGCCTACAAAGACTGAATTTATTAATGCTCTCAAGGACTAAATGTGTTCTAAATAAGTAGACATCCTAGCTAGTTTTACCAATACAGTTATAAAGGAGTAAGTTTATTTTAAATAAATGGTTTTAAAATATCATTAACCCTGTGCTGGTTTGAACTAATTGGAGGATTTGAATGAGAAATTAGACTATAGGCTGAGAAAGGAAAACACTGCTGCTGCTACTTCACTCATAGCTTTACTGAGAAAGAAAAAAAAAATGTTTAGGAGTTGTAACCCAAACATAGACTGCTTTGGGCTGTGGCTGCTTTTGCATGGCTCTTTCTCCCTGCCATTTGTAGCTGAATCTGAATAATTTCACTAACTTCTTTCCTGCTGGTAATTCCTGTTGTGATTATTAATTTTTATTACTGTTAATAATCGCAGGAGTTCCGGGAATATTTCCCCGGCTTCATTTGGATGTTCAGTTGGCAAGAATAACTACACAAATTCACTTAAAACACCAAATTAAACAGTTTAAACAGTCAGAACTTAGGAAACAGAGAGCCTAATAACAAAAGCAATCCTAACTGCAACTGGAAATACCCATGAAACACGATAGTTAAAAGAGCTCATCCTGAGGGGAGAGAAAGAGAAGGGATTTGTCCCAAGGAAAGAGAAAAGAAGGGGGTTTGCCTTTGCTGCAGTTGCAAAATGCTGTGATGCAGCTGCTGCTCACTGCCAAACATGTGGCCACTGCTGGACGGGGTGCAGAGACGTGGGTTCCTCATGGAGGTGGAAAGAGAGAGAGCTAACAGTCCATTGCACCCGCTTAAATACCTCATTAGGAAGCCTGGAACTGACCAATAGGCACTTAGCATCCATTGTCTGGCCAATCGGTTCAAAAATCCCACACCCAGGGGCGGGTCCTAACACCCTGAGAGACAGCACAGGTCACCTGACTCATGCATGTGACCTGTCCATGTGACTCGAGACTTCCTGGTTCCAAAAGCACATGGTCTGTCCCTGTGACTCACCTCCAGACTTACAACAAAGGGGGGAGGGGGGAATCCCAGGAATTGAACCAACTCCGGGCAGAATTAATGCCCTACCAGGACAATGCCCCTGGCTGATCTACCATTGCCTATCTGCTGCATAAAACAGATGGTGAGATAAGACTGGGGAGGAGGGAAGGTGGTAGAGGTGGTTAGAGACCCCTCGTAGGGATTTTGATCTCTGGGAGGGGTGTGGTGTTTCTGTATTACCTTTTTACTGTATATATCTGTAAATATCTGTTACACATTGTAAATATCTGCTTTTACATTGTGCAAAGCTGTAAATATAAAGCTTCATTCCTTAACTTCCAGCTGACTGAGTCCTAGCCTGGGTTATTTCAAAGTGGGAGTGGGCGGGTAACTGCTGAACCACCACAACACACACTAGATCTCTAAAATAATAAAATACAACTTAAAATATGTAGGAAAACCTATTCCATATCATTCCATAAACTAAGCAATCAAGTAAAGCCCTACTTCTTTGGCAGTGCAATCCAAGAAAGATTTTATAATGAAAAGTATATTATTTGTAGTCAAAGAATTATTTTAGATAGTCGCAGGATCTGCTTTTCAATATTTACTTGTTTGCTTGATTTATATCAAGAAATATCTAGTGAATCTTTCTAGTCCGTAAGAGATACTAGCCATTGTTAACATACATATATATTAACTGAATAATGACAAAGGAGAAAATACTAATAAAACACAAGATATGAAATTAAGAAAAAAATGACAAGCACAGCTAATTCAGTTAATAGAACATCACTAGTTATTGTGGTTTGGATTCACCCCTCCTACTATTAGACAAGTCTCAAAATGCTTTGAATGCATATAAATTGAACTACTTATTTTTTTAAAATTATATACATACATGTATATGTGTGTACAATAATAAACACTTCAGTCATTTATTGTTAAAATTTTTAATTAAAACCACATCACATTTGTGCTTCTAAAACACTTTTATTCTGGCACAGAGAAAATTTAGCTCAGGATTAAGAGAATTCCATATTTGCTGAGAAAATGTATCAGCTTTATTTGAGGAATGTAACTGCCTTGATCATGCAACAGAAGTCATATAGGTCCTATACCAAAGGAGTCTATCTTGGTCTCTTCAATTTTTCTTCCCTGCACTACCCACAGGAGATTAAAGCAGCCTAGGATGTAGCAGAACAGTTCAGCACAACGTTCTGCAGAAAAAGAGGCTCAGTCTTGAAAATAGCACAGTCCAGGTTGTCCAGCTTCACCTAAAGGAGAGTGTTGTGCCTTCCAGCTCGGGTTGCTGGCAAAAGACAGGGAGGAATGCTACTGCTCAAATTTTTGAAAGCATCACATTATAATCCCCCAGGGTGTCCCTGCAAAGTCCTGCTGCCTGGCAAAGGTATGCTACTTATCTCTGTCAACCTGCTGTGTTCTGAGAAAGGGCAAAAGCAACACCACAGTTGCTATAACTGTGTTCACTTTTCTGTGCTCTGCGAACAACTCTTCTTGCATTGTACTTTCCAAAGTAAAGGGGACAGTCATCATTGTCCCTGCCTCTATGGTAAAAAGACCCTGCTTATCAGGAGTTAAAAAACAGGGTGTCAGTGCACTACTCAGTCTTTTCTCTCCTCTGCTTACTGTACAGGTGAAGCATCTAACAAGCCATGAGCCCATGATGCAGAAATTCCCCTAAAACAGACCACTTCTAAGAGACAAGACTTTCTCCTAAGGAAAGCAGTATAGATACAGTCTCAGAAATTCTATCCTTCTGTTAAGTTTCACAGACACCAATGACTGAATAAATTGCTAGAGAAAAACAGCAATCCAGCCAGACACACAACACAGACAGTATGACTAAGTCTAGTTTTCTATGTGAAAAGGAATTATAGAATCATAGAATCAGTCAGGGTTGGAAGAGACCACAAGGGTCATCAAGTTCCAACACCCCTGCCATAGGCAGGGACACCCTACCCTAGATTGGGCTGGACACAGCCCCATCCAGCCTTGCCTTAAACGCCTCCAGGGATGTGGCCCCAACCACCTTCCTAGGAAGCCCATTCCAGGGCCTCACCACTCTCATGGTGAAGAACTTCCTCCTCACATCCAATCTTAATCTCCCCACCTCCAGCTTTGCTCCATCCCCCCTAGTCCTGTCACTACCTGATAGCCTAAAAAGTCCCTCCTCAGCTTTTCTGTAGGCCCCCTTCAGACACTGCCAGCTCATATTGAGCTTCTTGTACACCAGCACCCCCAAGTCCCTCTCTACAAGGCTACTCTCCAGCCAGTCACTGCCCAGCCTATATTTGTGCTTGGGATTGCCTCAACCCAGATGCAGCACCTTGAACTTGGCCTTGTTGAACCTCATGAGGTTGGCCTGGGCCTACCTCTGCAGCCTGTCCAGGTCCCTCTGGATCCCATACCTGCCCTTTATTGAGTTGACTGTTTCACACAGCTTGGTGTCATCAGCAAACTTGCTGAGGGTGCACTCAATGCCTTTCTCCATGTCATTCACAAAGATGGTGAACAAGACTGGTCCCAGGACTGATCCCTGAGGGACTCTGCTTGTCATTGGTCTCCACTTGGACATGGACCCATTGACAGCCACTCTTTGGGTGTGGCCATCAAGACAGTTCTTTTGCCATCTGGTGGTCCACCCATCAAGCCCATGTTTCACCAGCTTGGAGACCAGGATGTGGTGTGGGACAGTGTCAAAGTCTTTGCTCAGGTCCAGGTAAATGACATCAGTTGCTTGCCCCTCATCTATTAATGTTGTGAACTGTTCATAGATTTGTCAGGCAGGGTCTGCCCTTGGTGAAGCCATGCTGATTGGACCCAATCGCCCCTTCACTATTCTCCTGTCTGAGGAGGATCTGCTCCATGATCTTACCAGGCACAGAGGTAAGACTGACTGGCTCTTTCTTCCTACCCTTTTTGAAAATGGGGGTTATGTTTCCCCTTTTCCAGTCACTGGGGACTTCACCAGACTGCCATGACTTTTGGAATATAATAGAGAGGGGTTTAGCAATCTCATCTGCCAGTTCTCTCAGTACCCGTGGGTGTATCCCATTGGGTCCCATGGACTTGAACACTTTCAGGTTCTTCAGGTGATCATGAACCTGATCTTCACTTATGATGGGCAGTTCTTCCTTCCAGTCCCTGCCATTATCTTCCATGACTCTGGGAGCGTGGCTTGATGCCTCTGCAGTGCAGACCAAGGTAAAGAAGTAATTGAGAACCTCAGTCTTTTCCATGTCACTTGTGACCATTTCACCTATTTCCTTTCTGAGGGGGCCCACACCTTCCCTAGTCTTCTCTTTTTTACCATTAATATACCTGTAGAAATCCTTGGTGTTCCCTCTGACATCCCTGGATAGATTCAATTTAAACTGTGCTTTGGCTTTCCTAACCAGATCTCTAGCTGCTTGGGCATCCTCCTTATATACAGANGTTCCCTTTGACCTTCCTGGCTAGATTCAATTCAAACTGTGCCTTGGCTTTCCTAATCAGATCTCTGGCTGCTCGGGCAGCTTCTTTATATACCCCCATTCTAGCTGTCCTTTCTTTCACTCCTTGTAGAGTTACTTTTTGAGTGACAGCATGTCCAGGAGATCCTTGCTCAGCCAGGCAGACCTCCTGGCATTCTTCCCTGCGTTCTTCTTTGTTGGTATACATTGCTCCTGGACACAGAGGAGGTGATCCTTGAATACTGTCCAGCTGTCCTGGGCCCCTCTTCCCTCTAAGTTTTCATCTCATGATACTTCGGCCAGCAGATCCCTGAAGCAATCAAAGTCTGCACGCGTAAAGTCTAGGGTCATAAGCTTTGAAAATGTCCTTCTGGTTGCCCTGAAGTTCTTAAATCCCATTGTTTCATGGTAACTGCAGCCAAGGCTGTCTCTGATCCTCACATTGGTCACCATCCCTTCCCTGTTGGTGACAACAAGGTCCAGCATAGCACCTTTTCTTGTTGGTTCCTCTACCACCTGGAGGAGGAAGTTGTCATCTATGCAATGCAGGAACATCCTGCAGGAGGATGTCAGGGTGGTTGAAATCCCCCAAGAGGACTTGTGATCTGGATGCCGCTTCTATTTGCCTGTGAAGGGCTTTGTCTGCTTGGTTCTGCTGGTCAGGTGGCTTGTAGCAGACCCCTACAGTAACATCACCCTCCCTTGTCTTCCCTTTAATTTTAACCCATACACTCTCAACCAGCTCATCATCCTTCCCCAGGTGGAGCTCCACTGATTCTAGCTCATTACTGATACAGAGGGCAACACCTCCTCCTCTCCTTCCCTGCCTGTCCTTCCTAAAGAGCTTGTACCCATCTATCCCTACATTCCACTCATGGGAATCATCCCACCAAGTTTCAGTAATAGCCACTATGTCATGGCATCCCTGCAGCACAGTGGCCCTTAGTTCATCCTGTTTGTTGCCCAAGCTCTGTGCATTTGCATAGAGGCACTTCAGCTGGGCTGGCCCTGTCCTCCTTGTGTGCCAGTTCCCCTTGATTTCCTCAGCTTGTCCTGGTACATCATCCCTGGCTTGCCTCAGGGAAGAAAGTTCAGGGCACTCCTTAGCTCTCAGTCCCTCTGCCTCTGGTGAGCTGCCCTGCTGTTTGTCACCAGCAGGCAGGAGACTGTTAACCCCTTTCCCCTTCAAATCTAGTTTAAAGTCCTATCAATGAGCCCTTCCAATTCCTACCCCAGGATCCATTTCCACCTCTGGGACCAGTGCCTCCCATTAGTTATTTGCAGCTCTGGTGCCTTGTAAACCAAGCCATGATTGTAGAATCCAAATCCCTGTTGATGACACCAGACCCGGAGCCATGAATTGAGCTGTTGGTTCTTCCTAAATGTTCCCTCATTCATCGCTGATGTTACACAGATAGAGAACACAACCTGAGCTCCTGATCCCTTTATCTGTTGCCCTAAGGTCCTGAAGTCTCTTTTAATTGATTGTGAGCCTCTCATTCCTGCATTGTCGCTACCCACTTGAAAGACCAGAAGTGGGTAGTAGCCGAAGGTCTCATAATGTTGGGAAATTTATCTACAATGTCCCTTACCTGGGCACCAGGAGACCTCTCTATGAAGCGGATTTGATCTGCATATTGGGCCCTCTGCTCCCTTCAGTACAAATTCTCCTAACCCAATGACCCTTCGAGGCTTCTTTTCAGAATGGGTTTTGATGGTTGGCCTGAGGCAACCTGTCTTTGGTGCAGGTTCTGGGCTTTTTGTGTCCTCATCCTTACTGATCATCTCTTCTTCCTGCAGAGCCTCATACCTACTCTGCAGTTTCACTGCCGGCAGTGTGCTTCTTGAAGTAGCACGCTTGCCTTGTCTACTTTTGTTCCGTTGGACGGAGACCTGTTCCCATTCACCCTGCTCCTGTGGCTGAGAGACTTGCTGTTGGGAGGAAATCGAGCCCCCTGCTCCACTAGGAGTTACTCCTCATTCAGGTTCTGTAGAAACTGGGTTATGAAAAAAGTCAATTTCCCTTTTGCTGTCTCTTATAGTTCTTAGTCTCTCCACCTCTTCTTTTAGTTCATCTACCATGTTCATCACATCACTGATCTGCTCATACCTAACACAGATATTGTCCCTGACATCCTTCATATCAAAGGCCAAGCTCTTGATATGAAGGATGGCAGGGACAACATAAAACCATTTTTCAGGTAAGACATGTTACAGGTAACATTCTGTTTCATCCTACCACTTGTTATTTGGGAGAAAAGACCAACATGTACTTTACTACAAATTTCTTTCAGGTAGTTGTAGAGAGAGAAAAGGTCTCACCCTTAATTTCTCCAGGCCAAACAATCTAAGTTCCCTCAGGTACTCCTCATAAGATCTGATCTGTCACTGTCTTCAGTGAATTCAAGACTAAATATCTGTACACAATTCAACAGTGTGGTTCTATATAAAACTTAAAACTTTTGATGAATCTCTCATAATTCTTGCATTTGTTACATCACTGGAGTTTGCTTTTTTTTGTTTTGTTGGTTTTGGGGTTTTAGCTTGATTTGGTTTAGTGTAGGGTTTTTGTTTGTGTGTGTGTGGGGGGGTTGTTTGGTTTTGGCTTTTTTTTTTTTTTTTTTTTGTGGATAAGGGTCAAAGTTATTAGCATTCAGCCTGTGTTTTTTTCTGGATAATTTGTCATCTTCTGGTGTAGAGAGTGATACATTACAGCATATACATGCATTCCGTTTTCTCTTATGAAGGTATTTGAAGACCAAAGCCAATGCATTTCAACAGAGGAGCTTTAGTGTCAACAGAGAACCAGAGTAAATGCAATAAAAACATATTTTTACAACTTTAATCAGACCATTATGTTCCTAACTTTGTTTGCAGGCCTTCATGTTAAACAAAGCTTTAAAAGTCTTTACTAGATTTAAAAGTATCATCATAAATTAGAAAATTGTTGCATAGTTATATGTAAAGGAATGTTTTTTCCCTTCAACTTCTTAGTTTTGTTTTTTTTTTTTCCCCAGTAGAGTGGTTGGGAACATCGTGGGCTGACACAAAAGTATTTGCTACTCTGGGCTACTTACCCACCTGGGAACTTGTAAATATACACTCTAAAATCATAAATATGTTTTGTGCCTTAAATATGCACCTGCCAATATCTGAGCCAAATTCCAGTACATGGGTCACATTCTTTCTTCATATTCATTATGAATTAAAAGTAAAATCAGTGTACAAGTAAGCCCAGACAGCAGATGGCATTCAATGGTACAAGCATTCTGCACCATATGTCTGCAAAACACTTCCTATTCATAGGTGGAATTGACATACAGTCATACAGATGAACAAAACAGGAAAAATTTCTTGAAACTTAAAGTTTAGGATATTATTGTGGGAACTGTTACTGGATTAATATCTCATAAAATAAAAGAATATCTTACAAAGTTACACAACAAAATAAACATAAATCTTTAATATCCATAAACCAATGTCTTTTTGTGCTAATGGTAATAACAGAAAACTTACTAATTTATTTAATAAATGTATTTAGAATTTTAAAAAGTAATATGTTTTAAGCTGGAGATTTTACTTAGAGATAATACTTTGCTCAAAGACAAATCTCGTATAAATGGTAGCTTTGTACACAAACTAAACACAAACTGGTCTAAAGAAACATTAATATTTTTATTAATAAATATGGATAGATAAAGATAGACCTTTTTACACTTTTAAATAAACAATGTATTTAGAAAAGTGTATCTTGGAAAGGTTTTTTGAAATATAAAGCCAAATGTAAATCACTGAATTCAACTTTATATCAGTGCTCAAGTAGAAATGAGGAAAATGCATGGGTTAGAAAACAAAATGGTAATGGCAAAATCCATGTAATTTTGACTCAGAAAGACATACATTTGTAAGAAATTTTTAGGATTCAATTAAACTACTTCAAAAATGTCAAATGTCTCCTTTAAGATGAATGAAAATTTTTACACATTTTGCAGTCTGTATTTTCTCAATGGCACAGAAGAGTTCATTAGAGCTAGTAATGTACGTTTATTAATAGATTTATGGAGCTTTTCAAGCAATTCAGGCATATAAAGGAGTGCATTTCACCTGACACATTTGTCTAAGCTGCTGTAGAGACAGATTGATTTACATCTTCTGTTATCACAGGATATGACAAGTTGTGAATGCTTAAACTGACAGTACTCTGTGAGCAATAGCTAACTTTCCTCTTACAGTTCTATTGTCTGTCTAGGAAATCATAGACTACCAAAGTCAAAGAGTAAACAAAAGACGGCATTTGCACAAACTGTCCTGTAAGGCATATACCAAATTTTTCATCTCAGAAATAATAAGCACCTGGGACAGACACAAATGATCAACATGGTCCTCAATCTTGTCATCGTCACACTTCCGATAGAGAAAAAGTGTTCTAAAAGTTGAACGAGTCTTTTGGTTGTCTGCTGTCAGTACTACACTATATAAAATGGAAATTACCTTTTCCTGAAGTATTTCAGAAATGAAACTGAATAGTTCATGTTGTGCATGATAATGTAACACTATGCTGTTGATAGCGTTCTTGGCAGTTGACTCTATTTACATTTTGCAAAAGAAACCTCTTGTTATTGCTGAATTGTCACCTTTAAAGGATGTTCATAGTAAAAATACAAGCTATGACACAAAGTCATAGAAATCATCACAGAATCACTAAACCTTAGAGGTTGGAAAGGACCTATAGGGATCAAGTCCAACCACCCTGCCGTGGCAGGATCACCTAGGATAGTTTATGTGGGAACGCATCCAGGAAGGTTTTGAAAGCCTCCAGAGAAGGAGACTGCACAACCTCTCTGGGGAGCCTGTTCCAGTGCTCTGCCACCCTCACTGTAAAGAAGCTTCTCCTCGTGTTGAGGTGAAACCTTCCATGTTCAAATTTGTACCCATTGCTCCCTGTCTTTTTCCTGCAAACCATAGAATCATAGAATGGTTTAGTTTGGAAGGGACCTCAAAGATCATCTAGTTCCAACCCCCTGCCTACCACTGGAACAGGTTACTCAAGGCTTCATCCAGCCTAGCCTTGAACACCTCCTGGGAGGTTGTGGATCACAGAAGCACAGAATGTATTTATAATAGAATCGTGGAATCATAAAATGGTTTAGGTTGGAAGGGACTTCAAAGATCATCCAGTTCCAACCCCCTGCCATAGGCAGGGACACTGCCCACTAGAACAGGTTGCTCAAGACCTCATCCAAACTGGCCTTGAACACTTCCAGGGAGGGAGCAAACACAACCTCCCTGGGCAACCCGTTCCAGTGTCTTACCACCCTCACTGTAAAGAACTTCCTCCTAATATCCTGTTTAAATCTCCCCTCTGCCAGTTAAACCCATTACCCTTTATACTGTGATTACAAGACCTTGTGAATAGTCCCTCCCCAGCCTTCCTGTAGGCCCTTTTCAGATATTGGAAGGCTACTATAAGGTCTCCTCGAAGCCTTCTCTGCTACAGGCTGAAAAGCCCCAACTCTCTCAGCCTGTCCTCATAGCAGAGCTACTCCAGCCCTCTGATCACCTTCATGGCCCTCCTCTAGACTCACTCCAACATTTTCACTTCCTTCTTGTGTTGGGGGCTCCAGAACTGCACACAGCACTCCAGGTGGGGTCTGACAAGAGCAGACTCCAAGGTCTTTCTCCAGGGAGCTGCTTTCCAGCAGGACAGCCCCCAGCCTGTACTGGCGCCGATGGTTATTCTTCCCCAGATATAAGAGCCTGCACTTGTCCTTGTTGAACTTCACATGGTTAGCCTTTGCCCAGCACTCCAGCCTGTCCAGATCTTGTTAGATGACTGCACAGCCTGACGAGATGTCATCCACTTGCCCCAGTTTTGTGTCATCAGTTAGATGGCTGATGGTACTTGCCATGACCTTATCCAGCTTGTTAATAAAGACATTGAAAAATTAGATGTCAGTGAAAGTGAGCACATGCAGATTCATTTCTTTCTCTTCTTAAGTTGTAAATTCAAAAAGCAGTATTGTTTTATTCTTTGATCTTGATGAAGAATTAGATAGCTCCATTAGTAAACCTGCAGATGACACCAAGTTAGGTGGGGATGTTGTTCTTCTTGAGGGTAGGGAGGTTCTACACAGAGATTTTGATAGACTGGATCAGTGGGCTGAGGTCAGTGGTATATTCTTCAACAAGGCCAAATGCCATGTCATGCACTTGGGCCATAACAACCCTATACAATGCTACAGGCTTGGGGAAGTATGTCTGAAAAGTTGTCTAGCACAAAGAGACTTGGGGGTTATAATCAATGTTCATCTGAATGTGAGCCAGTGGTGTGCCCAGGTGGCAAATAAAGTAACTGCATTCTGTCTTGCATCAGAAATGTTGTGTCTAGCAGCAGTAGGGAAGAAATTGTGACCCATGTGCTTGGCATGGGTACTGTGTTCAGTTTTTGGGCACATCAATACAAGAAAGATATTGAAGCATTGAATCAGGTGCAAAGAAGAGCAGCTAAGTTGATGAAGGGCCTAGAGAAGAAGTCTTATGAATGATGGTTGAGGGAACTGGGATTGTTTAATTTGAGGTAAAGGAGGCTGAGAGGAGACCTTATCAGCCTCAACAGTTACCTGAACAGACAATAGGAAGAGGTAAGTGCTGATCTCTTCTCACAGGTAATTAGTGATAGAATAAGAAGGAACAGCACCAGTGTAGGTTTCGGTTAGATACTATTATAAAAAAAATTCACTGAAAGAGTAGTCAAACATTGAACAGACTGCCCCGGAAGAGGATGTGTCACTATCCCCAGATGTGTTTAAGGGTCATTTAGATGTGGCTCTTAGAAATACGATTTAGTAGTGATCTTAGTAGAAGAGGGTTAACAGTTGGCCTTGATGATCTCAAGGGTATTTTCCAATCTAATTGATGCTATAATTCTTTGGGAATATGCAAACTCTTAATCTCACTTTGAAGCTGACACTACACTTCCTTTTCTGTATTTGCTCCCAGTCTTCCTCTGACTCTTAATACCAGCCTCAAAAGCCTTAAACTCTAAACCACATTATAAGCACCAGAGTCACAATCCAAATATAAGTCCTATGTCTTATCTGACTGCTTTCATAATGATTTTAGTAATTTAATTTAATTTTTCCTTTGCTGAAGTCTAGTAAGTGGATTTGGATTAAAGCATGTTAAATATAAGGCAAAATATATTGAATCTTAAAGAAACTCACTCTAACAGTAGAGAATCAAGAGTAATGTTTGATGCAATATTCCAATGTTATTTTTTGCCACTCATGCCAGAAATCAGGCAAATTACTTTAAACTGTCTAATTTTGTCTTCCTGAAATTGCCTTCCAAAAAGGAGTCCTTCAGTTCTTAAAAAGACAAACAAAAAAACACCATCACCATTACCAAAACTAACAAACAACAATAACAGAAGTGAAAAAAAAACAAAACCCAAAACCAAAAAACAACACCTTGATAAAATCTGTTTTCTTGATGATAAACATTTTAGGCTTGACATCTTTGAATAGGAAATTCTTGATTATCTGACACATTCTGTCATGACCATTGCATACAAGAGAAAATTCTGTATCATTATGGATCAGTAACCAGAATTGTACTAAATATCACTAATTAGACATTTTTAGATGACTAAATAATATTTCATGAAGTCAGGAGAACTGTTCAAACTTCTTCTAAGTAGTATGAAGTACAAAATTTCTTCAGCTAAGCAGAGTTTTCAGTGACTGTCACAGCAACACATAACATTCATTTGCCTAAACATAGGTATCTCATAAAATTTTGCTGACTGTGGACTATATATATTACTTTCTGTATCTCTCTTAGACATAAAATGCCATCCATGCCAAAGCTGTACAGATACCTTGGTAAAATTCAAAGCATCTCAGGTAACACTGCATACCTAGATTTTGGTAACCAAATTCCCCATATTTCCATTGTCACGCAGCTTAGACACTGAGGTAACTGGGGACACCTATACCACACATCAGTGTACAAATGTTTGACAGTAAAGTTCAGTCTTACTCCAAATAATGTTTCTACAAAAGGTTTCTCTTTAAGTATTTCAGTAAAAACAAACTTCATGTCATTTTGTAAAGGCAGCAAAATGTTGGTGGAAGGATTGTCTAGAAAACATAGGTTTTTCTGTCTCACATCTGAAGTTTGTTGTCAATCATAGAAATGTTTGAAAGAATGATACTAGCCTTGTCTTAACTGACAATGTGAAGATAATTTTCACTCTACAGACATTTGTAAGTTTCTGTTTTGTTATTCTACCTATGAGTTTGGGTCAATATTTAACTTTGTGAAATTTTTGATGTTATGTGTAATAATTTTAAAAACATTTGTACCATAACTACCATAATCTTCCTTCTTGACTTCTGCAATTCCTATCAAACTGGAAATTTTAACATTTATCATTGTAATTTCAACCAGTCATTGGTTTGCTGAAAGGGATAAAACCCCAAAATGCAAATAATTTGTCACTCTGCTCTGGGTGTTTCTCCCTTTCACATCTCCTTCTCTGCACTCAAATATCTTCCACTAATGTTGGCTAACCAGATAACAAGTAAGCTTTTATGGTTGTTTGTTTGTCTTGGAAGGAAGAAAGAGGGAGAGTATCCTGGTATGGGTGTGATTATTGCACAGAGTTGGTTCAGTTCCTGGGGTCCCCCTCCCCCTTCCATTGCAAGGTCCAGAGGCAGGTTGCAGGGGGGCACACCACGTGGCCCTGGAACCAGGAAGTCTTGGACTGGACGCACAAGTCAAGTGCACTAGTCAGGTGATCTGTGCTGTGTCTTAGGGTGTTGAAACCCACCCCTGGGCACGGGACTTTTGAACCAATTGGCCATTCAATGGATGCTAAGTGCCTATTGGTCAGTTCCATGCTCTCCTAATGGGGTATTTAAGGGGGTGCAATGGCCGTTAGTTTCGCTTCTTCTCTCTCCCACCGCCGTGAGGAACTCAAGTGTCAGCACCTAGTTCAGCAGTGGCCACGTGCCTTGCAGCCAGCAGCAGCGGCAGTGGCAGAATATCAGGGTTTGGAAAGAGGCAAAGGCAGACTTCTCTCTTTTCCCCTCTTATTCGGGATAAATCCTCCTTCTCTCCTCTTTCTTGGGAAGAAACATTGTATCCAGCCTGCATTTTGTGGGCTTTTATAGGCGTGGTTAGGATCACTTTGTATTAGGCTCTCTGTTTTCTAAGTTCTGACTGTTTAAACTGTTTAATTCTGTGTTTCAAGCGATTTCGTGTATTTATCCTTGCCAAC
>VWZI01004539.1:90376-112687 GCA_013396835.1 Psilopogon haemacephalus | reverse complement strand
TACTTTTTTACTGTATATATCTGTAAATATCTGTATATATCTTGTAAATATTTGCTTGTATATTTGCATTGCTGTAAATATAAAGCTTCATTTATTAACTTCCAGTGGGTTTTTTTGAGTTTTAGTCGGGGTTTATAAAGGTGGGGGGGCTGGTAACTGCAAATCCACTATACCTATCTTGAATACTGCATTTAGTTTTGGGCTACCAAGTTTAAGAGGGACAGGGATCTTCTGGAAAGGGTCCAGTGCAGGGCTACAAGGATGATTAGGGAACTGGTGGGCATTCTTTATAAGGAGAGGCTGAGGGACCTGGGGCTTTTTAGTCTGGGAAAGAAAAAACTTAGATGGGATTTGATAAATTTCTATAAATATCTGAGGGCTGGTCAGGAGGCGGGGAACGGGCTTTTCTTTCTTGCTCCCTGTGATAGGACAAGGGGCAATGGGTGTAAGTTGCAGCAAAAGAGGTTCTGCCTCAACACAAGGGGGCACTTCTTTACTGGAAGGTTCACAGAACACTGGAACAGGCTCCCCATAGAGGTTGTGGAGTCTCCTTCTTTGGAGACTTTCAATGCCCATCTGGATGTGTTCCTCAGATTGCATGGTCTGGCTCTGGCAGAGGGGTTGGACTTGATGATCTCCTTGGGTGTCTTCCAACCCCTAACAGCCTGTTATCCTGTCACTCTGTCCCATATTTCATCCAGCAGTTGCTTGAAAATGCCAAAGTTGGCCCTCCTGAAATCCAGAGTTTTAGTCCTGCTTGATATCCTACTCCTACCAGAAAAGATCTTGAACTCCATCAATTCATGATCACTAAGGCCAAGGCTGCCCTCAACCTTCACTTCTTCATCCAGACTCTCCTTGTTGGTGAGGATAAAATCCAGCAGTGCTCCCCTCCTAGTTGACTCCTCTACCATTTGCATCAAGAAGTTGTCATCTGAAGGAACCTCCTGGACTGTGCCTGGCTGGCTGAGTAACCCTTTCAGCAAGTATCTGTCTAGTTAAAATCCCCTATGAGAATGAGGACGTGTGGTTGTGAGGCTATTGTTAGCTGCCTGTAGAAGGCCTAATCAGATGGTCTGTAATAGACACTCACAACTGTATCACCCATGCTAGCCTGTCCGTTAATTTTTACCCATAAGCTCTCAACTCTCTCCTCATCCAGCCCTGGACAGAATTCAAGACATTCTAGTTGTGTTTTCACATAAAGAGCAACTCCACCACCTTGCCTTGATGACCTGTTGAATTGATTGTGGGTAATTGAAGAGGCAGGAATTATAAATTATATAGCTTTTATAATTTCCAAAAGCCCCACCCACAATCTATTGTATAAATTGGTTTAAGTCTGGGTCTCTTTGACAGCAGCGTCCAGAGTCCAGTGACCGCCAAAGTCCAAAATTACTGTAGGCATGGCTTTCATGAAGCCACAATTGCGAAGCAAGGCAGGGGAAAGCTGGGGTGCTCCGTGGTGTTCCTATGAATGGCTGCAGTTTACCGTTAGAGGCAGGTCCTGCAGCAAGAAGCCAGGATGCAATGGTGTAAAAGCGGGGACCGTGCACTTTCTCATCACTGTCCTTCCAGATGCTCCTCAAGGTCCAGCTCAAAGTCCTTGAAAGGTCCACGCAAGGTCTGTCTTCAGGTCCATGCAAGGACTTGACTCAGGGTCTGTGTCCAGGTCCCAGTTCAGGTCCCAGTTCAGGTCTGTGCAAGGGTCCAACTCCAATCTGTCCAGTTGCCATATATATACTGGGGCGATTTGTTCCTTCCCTGTTCAAGCCCACGGTGAGGGGGGGTGGGGGGGGGAGGGGCAGAGAAGGCACTTTACGCCTATTCCAAACCTCCAGGTGACAGAGGTGGGGAGAGAGGAAGACCGTTTCCTGCCCCATTCACACCTCCAGTGGGGCAGTGGCCTTGGGTGTGCCCTGCCACAGTTCGCACCCCATTCAAACTTCTGGTGGGGCAGTGCCCTGCCCTGCTACACCCATCTTTCCTAAAAAGGACACAGCCATCCATGACCACATTCCAGTCATGTCAGCTGTCCCACCACATCTCTGTAATTGCCACCAGGTCATAACCCCGTGACCACACGTGGATTTCTAACTCCTCTTGTTTATTCCCCATGCTGCGTGCCTTGGTGTATAAACACTTCAGGGACAGAGTTGAGTACATAGGTTTCAGCCTTGAAGAGAGGTAGACCGTATGGATATCTAAAATGCCAATATGCTGCTCCTCATGTGTCGGGCTATCACACCCAGGATTCTCACGGACAAGGCCAGCTACATCCCTGTCCCTCATCATAGCTAGTTGTGTTGGTTTGAGCTAATTGGAGAATTTGAGTGAGAAATTAGACTATTGGCTGAGAGAGGTAAACACAGTATGTCACTTCACCCCAGAGCTTTACTGAGAAAGAAAAAAATATTGTTTTTAAGAATTGTACCCAAAACATTAGATATCAGACAGTTTCTGACCTCTCTGTCTGCGGCTGCTTCTCTCTGCATGGTCTCCTTTGTCCCTTTGTCTTGGTAGCTTAGTAAAACTACTAACGTCTTCCTACTACTAACCCCCCTGGCCGATCTACTTCAGCTTATCTGCAGCATGAACAGTTGGTGAGATAAGACTGCGGAAGGGGGGAAAGGTGGTAGGGGGTGGTTTGTTACCCCTCTCTTGGAGATTTGGGTCTCTGTGAGGGGTGTGGTGTCTGTATTACCTTTCCACTGTATATATCTGTAAATGTCTGTTATACCTTGTAAATATTTGCTTGCATATTGTGCATTGCTGTAAATATAAAGCTTCATTTATTAAATTCCAGTGTTTTTGAGTCCTAGCTGGGGTTTATAAGAGATGGGGTGGCAGGTAACTGCTAAACCAGCACACTAGTTTAAAGCCTTCTCAATGAGTACAGCCAACTCATGCACAAGGATTCTTTTCCTCTTATGGGATAGATGAACTCCATCTGCCGCCACTAGACCCACTGCTGAGAAAACTTCCCTGTGTTCAAAAAACATAAAGTTTTGTTGGTGGCGCCAACCTCTAAGCTATTTGTTAAACACATGAAATTTTTTGCTTCCTTCAATATTTCTACCTGTCACTGGAGGGATTAAGAACACCACTTGTGCTCCCAAGCCCTCAAGTGATCTCCCAAAACCCCTGAAGTATTTTTAAATTGTTTTTATACTCCTGTCCTTTCCCTCCTCAATCCCAGTCTGAGTAACCAGTAGTGGGTAATAATCTGATGGCTGCGCCAGACTAGGAAGTCTCTTACAAATCTCCCTAACCCGTGCC
The DNA here is from genome assembly GCA_013396835.1 of Psilopogon haemacephalus. Classification (NCBI taxonomy): domain Eukaryota; kingdom Metazoa; phylum Chordata; class Aves; order Piciformes; family Megalaimidae; genus Psilopogon; species Psilopogon haemacephalus. Next base: position 109,408 of record VWZI01004539.1, on the reverse strand, counting down.
CCAGGCAAGCAGTAGACCTCCCCGTAGGATGGATATAGCCTGCAAATCAGACCCTCAGTTCCTCTGAGAAGGAAATCCCCTACTACTACCACCTTTCTTTTTTTTCCTGCTTTAACTAGTTCTAAGTTTTGGGACTGACTGGCAAGTCCTGAGTGGCTGTGTGCATGAATGTTTATCTATAGCTTCATTCATCTGGCCCTCTTTTACAAGGGCCTCATATCTGTTGTGTGTGGGCAACTAGGAAGACTGGGGGTATTGGGAGGGGACACACTCTCCTGCTTGGCCAGAGAAGGAGAAGGACCTGTTGCCATTCTTCCCCTTCTCCTATATCTCTTTCTCAATCTGGGTGTCAAGACAGCATGTGATCACCTGCTTATTGTGACACCAACACCTGTTGCCCCTTGATCATGGTTGGGTGTCCTTAACTCTTCATCAGGGCAGGCAGAGCCTGGCTCCACCAGTCAATCTCCTTTTCAGCCTCCCTGATATTCCTAAGTCTTTTGACTTCATCCTGTAATTTTTCAACCTCTGCTTGCAGCTGTGCTGCCTGGCTGAGCAGAAAATTTACATGCTCACTCCTTGCACAGTGCCCTGCTACAAAAGAGAGGCAGAGACATTCCCCTCGCCCTGTGGTTCATGTCATGGCTTGCTTTTGTGGGCACCCTGTCTGGGTTCCCACCGCCATTTTGGTTGCATATTCTTTTTCTGTTGCATGGAGACCATTATCCTTTGACACCTCTCCCTCAGTTTTGTTGGTGTGGGCTTTTTAGTTTGTTTGTTTGTTTGTTTGTTTTTTCCTCCCTGGCATATGCTGCTGGCTGGGTTTGGGAGAGGGAGCTTACTCTCTTCCCAAAATTGAGCCTTGTGCCACTGCTTCTCTGCTTTTAAATCTGCTGCACGCCTGACACCACCACCCCTTGAATCACTCTCTCAAGTATGCACATACTCCATGTATCTTGCCACACCTGCTGCTTCCCTGCCCACTTCTGGGATTCTCTGCTCAGAAAAGCCTGTAGAAAAAAAGCCTCAAGAGAAAAAGCCTCAAACAAAGCACCAGTCCATAAAGATAGCCTTGGTACAGCTCTCTTCACAAGACTCAATTAGAATTACATTATTATTCAATTGGAATTACAATTATATAGAATTTAGAAATAATACAGAAACTGAATCTTTCCCCTCTCCCTGGACAAAGAAAAGTCCAGAATGGACTAACATCTCTCTTGCATATAGAAAACAACTAGCAAAGCTTATATGTTATCTAGTCAGTCAAGGCTAGTGGAAAAGATTAGTGAGAGAAGCAAGCACAACCAGTGCTCAAAAACTTTTTATACCTTTCAGGAAACCAATGAATGATACAGACTTCATTATTATTTTCTTTTTACAACTAATGATCTAATATATCTTATTAAAATATTCCAATAAGCCTTAAACCACTATGACAGTGTATTTTATGCTTCTAGATTTTAGCTTGCTTGTAAATATAGCTTCATTTTGCTTCCAGACCTTTTGAGCTAGACTGGTGATTTATTTTGGGGGTAATTTCAGCCCACCACAAAGGGCTATCATTTACAGTGCTCTGGATCTTTGAGCCCTAAGCTTTTCTGCATTCACTTCTCTAGATCTTTTCTGAAACGCTTCTGTCATTTACTAATTTCCCTCGACTGTTTTGGGTCTGACATATGATTTCCTTCACCCTCTCATTGCTGCTATGATTTAAGATACTTGGCCTTTTTAAAATAAGATCATGTGGGAAGTGTAAGTAAAAAATGCTTCATTTGTGGGATTATTTGAATCTTCTCTTATTTTTTTCTTGTTTGTTTTGTTTTTGTTTTTGTTTTTTTTTCCTTTCCCCTAAAACCTTGTGAGGCAATGAGAATAATGTATGTATTACAAAGGTAGTCAAGCAGAATGTTTTAATAAAACCCCTGGAATAAAGCTTGCTATTGAGATTTTGTATGAATTAACATTAGGAAATACCTTAGCTAGCACAATATTAAACTCAGTTTTGCCCTTAAGTGGGTTGAGGACAAAGCTATTAAGAAAATGCTGATCCATTTTTAAACATTACTGACCTTTCCAAGAATCATGTTTTGCATTGAGTTTATTTCTGTTTTCTTACACAGTGCCTTTCTATAATGAATGCAGGGATAGAAAGGATCAGATTAATGTAGGCATAACTTAGTCATTATTCATTATATAGACATTTTTTGTTCCTTGTTTCGTCCTGAAAACTACTCTCAATTTTAATTCCTTAGCACATAAGATTCTATAGAATATTAATTGCAAAAATAAAAAGTATAATTATAAAGTAGGAACAAAAAAAATATGTAATACATTTGGATTAAAATATTTTCCAACCAGTAGAAGACCTACCAGACATAACACTTTCACAGAAGCAGTTATTGCTGGCTACATTGCTGGCATATAGCCTTCAAATACAATATTTACAACTTCGGTCTACATTTTTTAATTAACAGGTTACAACATAGTACCATAAATACATCTGCTTTCAGTCAGCCTAGGAGAGGAAACGTGATTGCAGGTCTTTAAAGTTCATTAAATAGGTGACTTCATCTTTGTAATTAATTCATTCATGAGATGCTGCAATCTGTAATTGGTAATGTGATCCAAATGGGATTTATTATCAGTCTTTCCTGTACCTAGACATTCATTGCAATCGTGAGCACTACTTAAATTCGTTAAAGTTGATTTGCACTGAGAAAGTACTTACTCTTTCATTCTTAAATTTCTCATTTCCTTTCTTTTTGTGAGATAAACATGGTATCTAGTATCTGAAGTGAGAAATTTTCCTTTCTACAATTACAGACTCTACAAATGGAAAGATAAACGTCAGAATTTTATCTCATATGATTGGTCTTAGATACCAAGTCTTCTCAAGGGATACTGATGTGTATTTGGGCAACTAAAACCTTTCCAAGGAAATGGAGGTATAAGATTTCCTATGTTTTCAGTGGAAGAGAGACTAACAACTTAAAATCCACTTTTGGGCTTAGAAGACAGATACACCATAAAAATGCAATGCAAAGTGTCCTGGTATGGGTGTGATTAATGCCCGGAGTTGGTTTGGCTCCTGGGGTCCCCCTCCCCCTTCCATAGCAAGGTCCAGAAGGGGTGTAGGGGTGGGGAGCACACCACATGGCCCTGGGACCCAGGAGACCTCGGGCTGCACGTACGCGCGGGACTATTTTGAACCAATTGGCTATTCAGTGGATGCTAAATGCTTATTGGTCAGTTCCACACTCCCCTATGGGGTATTTAGGGAGGGTACAGCGACCGTTAGCAGCTCTTCTTCACCTCCCCCTCGTGCTGTGAGGAACTCCAACCTCAGCACCCGCCATTCTCAGACACTTGCTTGGCGGCAGCAGCAGCAGCAAAGGCAGCGGCGACAGGCATTGCAGCTTATAGCAAAGCGGCAAGGCAAACCCTCTCTCTTTTCTCTTTCTCTTCATGATAAGTCAGTCCTTCTCTCTCCCCTTCCCTTGGGAAGAAACATTGTATCCCCTCGCACTCCGTGGGCATTTATAGGCGTGACTGGGATCTGCTTTGTATGTAGGCTCTCTGTCCCTAAGTTCTGACTGTTTAAACTATTTATTCTGTGTTTTAAGCAACTCATGCATTTATTCCTGCCAACCGTATATCTAGAGAACCCAGGGGACTCTTCCAGGACCCCCCCCCCCCACCCCGCCTCCCCCGCGGATATCAATAGTAATCTAAATTGATATTCATGACACAAAGTCTCACACAATGGATAATATTGTGATTTTTTTTTTTTTTATTATTTTCTTTGTAGTCCTAAAGCATTTAACCAAAACCCACGATAGCTCTGGTGGGTTGATTTTGTCTGACTGCTAAGTGCTCAGCAAGCCACTCTATGTCTCTCCCTTCTCAGCAGGACAGAGAAAGAAATGATGGTGAAAATGGAGAGCACTTCCCAATTCGCATCAGATGCAAAACATACTTCAATTGAAGAAAATACTTTATGACCCATTAATTTTATCAGAATGGATTAGTGATAAACAAAACCTAAACCCATTCTCTTCTCAGTTCTCCTTTCTTGTGAGGCTCGATTTCATGCCTAACTCTTCTATCTCCCTGCCCAGGCACTACTGGGAAATGAGGGATGATGCTTGTCATCACTTCAGAACGCATTGTCTCTACCACTCCTTCCTCCTCACTTTCTTCTTCTCCTGAAGGGGGTTTTTCATAGGCTGCAGTTCTTTAAGAACTGCTCTAACACCGATCCTTCCTATAAGGTGTAGTCTAAAATTCAATGGATAACTTTTCCACAAATCTCTGCCTGAAATCAACAGAAATTTTTTTTTGTGCTGCATCAGTTTCTGAGCAAGTAAACAGATGTCTTCTGTTCTGAAACACCTGTGTGTAAATATGTTGATGAATGATTGGAGGACATCAGTTTTGCAGTACAAGGTTATTGTAGAATTAGAGGCACTGTAGTGTTAGATTTTCTATCTTTTGCTGAATAGGTTCAATAGAAACTTCAGTGTTATTCCACCATATATATGGGAAAAAATGTTATAACTTTTGAGAAAATTAAAATTCAATACGTTTTGGCAAAGTCAACTGATTACTCGAAATTTGTGTTACTCTTCACTAGATAAAAAACAGTTTAGAGTGGAAAAATGAAAACAAGAACATAAAAAACCCCCAAAATGTAGTTATGTTGTTCTCTGACTAAACACACTGTAATGGAACTAATCTCAGGTTAACTTCAGAAGATATAACATTTTTCTGGAGTTGAGTGCAATGAACTATTATAAGATTGTTTCTTATTATTCAGTTTGGAAAGCAGCAATGAAACACTTTGTTATTCCTTTGAAGAGAACTCTGGGGGCACAAAAGGCAACTGGCAGGTCCTTGTTTACCGTTTTGGTTGATTTTAGTTGAATTATACAGTAACAACAAGTTATAAAAAAACCCCAAAATCATAGGTATGCTCAACTACGTGCAAGTGATAATTCCATTTGCTATGCTTGATTTCCAGAAATCAGTAGAAATAATGTGTTAACACAGCATTTTGCTTAGATGGCTTTACTGTTAATCCAGTAGTCCATCTTCAAAATCTTACGTGAGCATCTGTTAAAACTAATGATGAAGTAGTACTAAACATGAGTAAGACTTTAGTAATATAGTCTTATCATGGAAAAATAAATGCAAAAACCTCTAGCACTTCAGTGCATTATCCGCTAAAGATTTCATGCAAGTATTTTTAACATGTGTATTTATATATGTGTACATGCATACAGATAAATATATCTACGTGTGTGTCTGTATATAGAATCATAAAACTGGTTAGGTTGGAAGCAACCTCAAAGATCATGAAGTTCCAACCTCCTGCCATAGGCTGCAACACCTTTCACTACAACAGGTCGTCCAAGGCTTCACCCAACCTGGCCTTGAACACATCCAGGGAGGGAGCAGCCACAACCTCCCTGGGCAACCCATTCCAGGGTCTCACCACCCTCACTGTGAAGAACTTACTCCTAACATCCCTTTGAAATCTCTTCTCTGCCAGTTTAAACCCATTACCCCTCATCCTCTCATAACAAGGCCTTCTGAATTGTCCCTCCCCAGCCCTCCTGTAGGCCCTCTTCAGATATTGGAAAGCTACTATAAGGTCTCCTCAAAGCCTTCTCTTCTCCAGGCTGAAAAGCCCCAACTCTCTCAGCCTGTCCTCATAGCAGAGCTAATCCAGCCCTTTGATCATCTTTGTGGCGCTCGTCTGGACCCACTCCATCAGTTCCACGTTGGACTTCCTTCTTGTGTTGGGGGCTCCAGAACTGCAACATAGTACTCCAGGTGAGGTCTGATGAGAGCAGAGTATGTATATACACTTAAAAAAATGGAATAGATAAATTGATTTACATAGTATAAACAATTACAGTAATGACAAAAGAATCAGTAAAGTTGCTCTTTAAAAATGCAACTGAAGTAAAACAATTATATTTATAACTTCAATGGCTGCAGTGTAGATAACATTAAAAATAGAAGTTAGATTAATAACAATTACATAACACTTTTGATGTGCAGACCAGACTGCACAGTGGTTCACAAAATGGCTATGGTATGATTATGCCCATTTTACAGAAAATGAGATATAGAGATGTCACGCCCTTGGGAATAAGAAGTAGAACCAAGAATAACATAGATAGTTTGGAGTTTTAAAAATTTTCAATCCAATGCACAAATGCTTTGTGCCTTGAGAGCTGTTCATTCAGTTTCTGCCATAATTTTCAAAATTAATCGCAACTGCTTGTAAGAAAGAATCATGTAATCTAATTACACTAACAGTTCTTGCACATTTTAAAAAGAGAGAACTCAACCGACAAAAAGCACAATTGCAAGCCATTTTTTAAAATAGTGATTTTTAATTTTTTTCGTTTTCTGACAGTTACTGGCTTATTTTCCACTTTGTCACCACCATAAGATGCTCGCATGATACAATAAAGGTATGAAACTGAAAATCTAACTTCAAAATAGATTTTATATAACAGCTTGTCCCTTATTAACATTCAAGCATGACATTTTTTACCATAATTCAGAGGTAAATTTGCAAAGCTCACCCTATACATCCCAGGCTACTTCGTGTAGCTACTAAAATTTATGAAGCCATGGCTGAGCTCAACTGATCTTTGTTTTCAGGCAAATAGTATGCTATACCTTACATCCATAAATAGCTGTTCAGGGGAAAAGTGCAGCAGCTTTTGACAAAGCCTTGTGCGTAGGAAAAAGTAAACTAGTTTAGGTGTAATGCTCATCCAGTATTTTATCCCACAAAGTAACATATTTTAGCTTCTTTGCTACATTAATCTCTAGTGTAATTTCTTTTATTAGGTACTTTTATTCAAAGTAGAATACTTTTGGTGACTTTTTTTCCCCCCTAATGGGTACTAATTTTTTACTGACTTTTAGTACATCTGACAAATATAGCTGCTGTTTGTAATACACGTTCCAACAGAAATACATTTCAGTGTGATTTACAGGCTTAGGATGCTCAGGAATAAACTTTCTCTCTGTGGAGCTGTTATTTATTAAATGGATTCTTCTTGAATTTCTCTGAGTTTTTTTACCATCTCTAGTTTTTAATATCCAGTGACAGTGGGCATACATCTAGCTCTTCTTTTTTTAGCTCTTAAGTGCAAATAGTTATTCTGGATTTAACTATGCCACATTTTTTCATTCTAATTTCTAGATTAGCCAAATATATTCCAGTTTCTAAGTAAGCTTTATTTAGTAAAATATGTCCAGTTATCTGGAAAAAAGTATTTATTGATAAGTACTTCATGCTTTATTTTCTCTTCACAGAATACATTAGTTTAGTTTCTTGTTAAGAACAGAATATACATATTTTTTAAAGGGTATTTCATTAATATACTTCTAATGCACAATACTGCATGTACGTAATACTGTATTTCTGTATGTAGCTTCTAAGTTTTTGAAAAACAGTTTTTTTGCTAACTTTTAAGAATTTCTGTATCTTCCAAACATATTGCTTGAACAGATTTGCTTGGTTTTACTTTGGACATCAAAGAAAAAAAAATTTGGCAATATCAAGCCTAGGGTGATCAATAAAATAGGTTTTCTGTCAAGCAGAATATTTCAGAATTCAAAGCATATTTTTATTTTTAGGAACTTTTTTAAAAAAAAGAAATGCTGTTCATTGGCAAGTCATTGTAACAGAAATATCCTGATTATTTTATTACTAAAAATATAATTTTTCTCACTAAGTGATCTATATTTTAAAATATGGCTGAAATTTTGTTTCACTTAGTTGAAAATATTTTTTGTAAAATGTAAGCCAAATTATCCAATTCACAGTTCCTTCATTGTTGTTAGAAGTGCTACAACTGGTGAAATTTGATTCCTGAGGAGTATTGTAGTGACTTTGCATGCTGCAGACCATGTTATTTTGGTGAGATTAAGACTCATATTAGCCTACATGTTTTGTTTTCAACAGATAAGGAAAAGAAAAGAAATTAAAAGAAATTTAACTGAAAAAAAAAACTTTAAAACAAATACAACACTAATATAATGTATGTCCTGACATTGTTTTGCACTTCTAAATGCTCTGTTGCCTGACATTTGCAATGTATTATGACATGATTTCCTGTGCCTCCATTTGTTTTTCTGCTTCACAAATCACTTGTGTTCAAAAGTTACGGACATGATTTGCCTCCAGACTCCAAGGAAATGGGTCAGTACACAAACTCACTACATGTTTATGTATTTTCTAATTATTTTTTAATAAGTCTAGACAAAATACCTTGCAGACACTAGCACTGCTTTCTCTAACAATCATTTACAGAACACAGAGATCCATGCATGCTTCTGTAAATATTGCAAGAAGTCTAAGTTACCTAGAAACACCACATTTCTCTCTTCACATTACAAATATATATATCATTTTGACCGGCATTGAAACTTTGATAAACATAAGCATTTTCTTCTATTTTTTTTCCCCTTTCTCTCATCTCTTACTCCCTCCTATTATCTCTGCTCCACAAAGCAACAGTGAGGAATTTCAACTTATATTTTCTCAGTTCATGCCCCTAGGAATTCATATGAAGTCAAACTGATCAGGAGAACCTCTTCCTGGAGTCTGCTCTGATATAAATCAATAATATAGATTTATTTATTTATTTTCTATCTCCCTTATTTTTCTTAATCTCAATATTTGCTTTCTACCGGCCCTTATAACTTCTCCACCTCATGTTATAAAATTGAGAGATATGGCCAGCAGCAAATATCTGTATTGGCCAAACAATATTTTGTATCAAAGGTGGTTTCAGAGCATTATTTTAAAATAGGGCAAATTCACAAAAATCATGTTCTTGCTCTTGGATATGCACTTTTCATAGTAGTTGCACATTTTCATTGCTGTAAGCTTGACATTAGAAGCAAAAATGTTTCAGTTCTACCTACCATGTTTGCCATGTGATCAACAAAAACTCTTGGGTAGCCACTAAACATAATAGTCCTATAACAACTTTCACCTTGCCACTGATGTTACTCCTCCAGATTAAGTAAGCGCTTCAAATGATCTGGCCTTCACACTGATCACACTGAAAGAGAAAGCTGTAAAGTAGTTTTCAATATCTTTCTCTTCAATGTTGTGATTAAAAAAAAAAAAAATCCACAGTTGTTATCAGCATCTGCCTCTATTCTCAGTCAGACTGGCAAATTTCATTAACTTCCCTGAATGTTACAGACATCAGTCTGTTTGGATTGAAGAACTGAACAAAAGATATTAAAGTTTATCACATCTTGTTATGCACTGATGTATATTCTAGACTCAATAATATTGGTTCTTCCAACTCAGCTCTACTGTCTTCTTAAGAAATAAAGTCAGTATGTCAGAAAAAAAGCAAGGCTAGATTTAAATAAAGCAAATAGGTGTTTAGGGGTTTGGGTTTGTATTTTTGGGCTGGGTTTTAGGATTGGTTTTGGGATTTTTTCCCCTTCAATGACAAATTGATTTTCACTTTACTGGAACTGTTAGAAAAATTCCAGTGCAGACAGAAGTCATTGACTGACTAACTGACTAAATAAATGCATAGCTTTCTCCAGGATGTTTTAACATTTCTAGTGTAAGTGGTTGTCTCAACTATTTTACATGAATTCAAGAGGACTGTGCATTTAATTCTTTCAGAACTTTCTACTTTAACAGCTTCTCAAGAACTGAGTGTTCTTTTATTTGCTGTTCAGTCCAAAATAAATATTGCTGCTTTCTTGAAATACCTTTGAAAAAAAACCAAACACTGAAAAATTCAACAAACAAATAAACAAACAACACATGGTCATGTCTTTTAACTCAGTTTAATGAAATGTAGTGTTTGGATCCTGCTCCGAGGAATGACTGTAAGAATACTGCCAAGAACACAATATGCAAAGCAGGTGGATGATGTTACACCAAATATCATTCATCAACTCTACAGTAAAGTCAACTATTATTAACAGCTTGTCACACATGTGATTGATTAGTGCTCAGCTATACACAAATACAAATATTTATGAACAGAGAAAAAAAAAACAAAACCAAAAACCTACAGCTAAAAGGGGCAACACACACCAAAAAGTCACTAAATCCAGAACAGCTGCTTTAAGATAAAATATATAAACTCAGGATGATTTTAGATAGAAAATATAATTGATTATATAAAGACCTTTGTTGAAGACTTGGGATATATTAACATTTTTGTTTCAGTGACATGAAATAATTCTTATGCATTTTAGGGTCTCTGAGAAAATTACAGTCATTTTTAGTTGTAAAAAGTGGATATGGGAATGATTTGCAATCCCAGTTTGCCAAGGCAATTTAATCCATCAATAATCTTCTGTACCATTTCTGCCAGAATTTTAAGGCTAAGATTTAAATTGGAACAAGCTATAGATTTTTTATCTCATTATGATTTAATATTCATCGTACACTGAAAACATAAGCTATATATAGAATATAAGGAGGGGCGATCTTCAGCACAAAATAACTAATGAATTAAATACCTTTTTACCAAGTAATCAAGTAATTAAAAAAAAAAAAAGTTTCTTTAAAAAATATAAACCCAACCAAATAAACAGAAGCCCCAATCCTACATTTGAGCAGTTAATTAATGCCTCTGAGCTTGAGGTCTACTTTTATGAATCACCATATGTAGGAAACATTTACTAGTAAGAATGTTACAGAATCATGGAATAGTTTGGGTTGGAAGGGACCTCTGAAGGTCATGTAGTCCAACTGCACTGCAGTTATGGAGCTATGCTTCAGGAACCATCCCTCTGCATGAGTATTGAAACGTGTCTTGATCTGCTACATGACCAGGATCTTGAGGAAAACCTCAAGCCTTTGTGTGATTTCTTTCATGTGTAAATTATAATTGTAATATCAAAAGATAGTACATAAATCTGAAAATTAACTTGAAACTGAGGAAAAATAAACTACTGAGAATGAAGCAAATGTGTAGAATTAGCTGGTAAGAGAACTGCAAATGTGTCTTTAGTATTGTAAACTATATTGACATTGAATGTTCCTCACTTAGAGGTTTTTCTGCTGGATTAGCTTTCATGTATTATGCTAATAATTTTAGTTTAGTGCTGATAAAAATGCAACTCTGCCTCTAACTCCATGTTGGTTTTAACGTGTAATTTATAATCAAAGTGTACAGATTTGAAGATGCTTGTCTTGAAAAAAAAAAGCTGTCTTTTGTTTGGTTTTCTGTTTTATTACAGGCAGGTCAATTAACCATTATTTTCAAGTTTGATTTCAGGACCAGATTTCAGATGCTTATGATTTATTCAGATGATTTATGTTAACCAATTATATTGACAGTTACTTGAAGATGAGATGTTTGACAATACTTGAGGATATTTCTAACTTGTAGCAAAAAAACCTTCAGCTATTGCATGAACCTAAGGGAACAAAAAAAAAAAATAAAAGAAGAAAAATTTTCCTTTTTTTTGAATGCTAATAAGAATTCTGGCAATCTGTTTCTTGGAATATTGTTATAGCACCAAATTGTAGGATAAGGAAATGAAAATTGGCAGAGAAATGGCTTTTGCATAATGGATTTATTTTTTGCCATTCCTGTGAAAATCTGTCCTTGTCTGACCTAGTTATAGGCTTAAGGAACACTGTAGTTTGCATATTCTTAGTAGAGACTTGCCAGAGGTTAAATGATAAAACCTTCCTAAATTTCAGTGAGTATTCTAAAGCCTCCTACAGATAAAAGAAATGTCTAAGCTGCCACTTGACATCTGTCCAAACTTTACTGGTGCAAATTCATTGCTTTTCCTCTGGTGGAGATTCTGGACAAATGCAGAAACAGACAGCAGAAGACAAATCAGGAGGGAAATCAAGGGCTCATGTTCTGTGCCTGTCCTGGATTCAGATACAACTAATTCTACTCAGTGATTTTACTTTTTGTCTCAGCATCTTACAAGTAACTGCACTTTCTGAAATTAATAGAAAATTATTGCAGATAGTGTCTGCTTCTAGAACTGATAGTGCTTAATGTTCATAGTTACCACCAAGGTTTGGTATACAGAAAGGCTCTTGCTTATACCTACTCTTACAGAGACCAATGTCACTGCTAAATCTTATGTAACATAATTGGGGGTGCAGTAAGTAAGAAGCCACACCTGTGGAGAGAAATGGACAGAACAGATGATCCTAAACTGACCAATAAGGTATTCTATCTCACATATGCCATACTCAATATAAAACTGATGGACCATGGAATTAAGATCTCTTCCTCAAATGGCTGGTGTCTGTGGAGAACTCTGTTTTGTTCTTCATTCCAGAATCCCATTTTTTAAACCAGCTCTGGAATCTGCTTCCCATCTGCCTCTGAGTCCAGTCTGGAACTTCAGCAGTGTCTGCTCACAGCATCAGTGGTGATGGTGAATGTAGTTGGAATCTGGGTTCAATACTAAATTTGTGTATATTTATGACAATTTAATTTTATTGTTGTTTTTGTTAAAGCAGTTTTCAGTTAATAAGCTTCTCTCCCTTACTTCCTTTCACTCTCCCTTTAGGAAGAGAGAGGGGTTAACAGAGAATGTCTATCATCAGGCTAGGGGCCATCCCTTGACTCTCTCACCCTTGAACTGCCAGAGATGGATAATACTAACTTAAAACACAGAAATGCCTAAATAAAATACAAAATTCTGCTATTCTACTACCAGCTGCTCCTCAGCTTTAGAGAGTTTTAACTGAGGTTCAGTGTTTCTCACACCTTCGGAATTTATTCACTTGCTTTAACTTTTCACTAAAATCTGAGACACCCTGAAGAATCTGAAACATCTGCAGAAGGAGACAAGATATGTCTGAAGGCAGCCAAGAAAATTGTGCCTTTCTGGCCTGGTGTTTGAAAACCAGATGGACACCTCATGAATTTTAAAAGGCTAGACACACATGTTAAGAGAATTAAAACAGTCTGTTAGAGATGAAAATGTTCAAAACACTCCCATAATGATTAAGTTGTCCTTTGCTCATAACTTACTTAGACCAGAATCCCTCTATCTAAACAACAAACATCCTCTCAGAACACTTAAGAGAGTGTCTTGTAAGCTCTTTGTAGATTGTCTCTGTTACAGTTATGAGGTTATGCTTAATTGTAAATAAGAATTAGATCTTTCCAGATAATTTTGTTAAGAGGCTGGATGAATTTTTCTAAGAGGCTATGTAAAAATAACAGAGATAAATTTATTACTCTTCATTAGTTCTGCAAATTTTGATATATACTGTTTGACAAGAGTGTTCTATTTTTCTTTTTGCCCCTTGTGGCTTGATGCTTGCCTCTCTCTGACTTTGTTTACTGCCTTGCTTTGACTGGTGGAAGGTAAAAAGAGGATGGAAGAGTGGGCTGGCTGTGCACAGCCTCTGGGCCTCTTTGTGTCCAGAGGGGGAAGAGGCAGTTGAAATATTGTACAAGAGAGTATTGTGTTGTTTATCAAACTGTAAATATATGTAAATTTGCCTTGTTTATGTTTATTACCTTTCATACTTTTATATTTAGTCCACTTCTTCAGTAGTGTGGTAAATTTACTCCAGGGGTAAATTTCCAATTTCTTGGGATTCAACTCACAAGTCTCTTGAAGACGTACTTTATGAAAGAAACAATTGTATCTAAAGCATTTGCAAAAAATAGAAAACCCCTAAAATTTAAACTTTTAAGGCAAGTGGTCAGACTTTCACCCATATACTTTCTTGAAATAAGTATGCTGTCTCATATTGTGGATTTTGTATATATTAAAGAAAGTGTATTTTTCATTTATCCATATAGAAACTATATATAAATCGTGAGACTATATTCCCTGGCTAAAGATTTTCCTTGGTAGGAAATATTGCTTTCAAATTTACTTAATGCAATCAACTGCTGTTTAACAAAATAATACATTACTTCAAAAAAAGTGACAGAGCTAACAACCAGTATCTGCCTTATTGCACAATTTTAGCAGGACAAGTTGAAGGATTTGACTTCTTTCAAAGCAGTTTCATCCAATGGACTGAGACATTGACTTGTTTGTGGGCATTTAACAAGTCAGGAATTATAAAATATATAGTTAATTTATTTCCAAAAAGCCCTGCTCACAAACTGTATACAAACTAGTTACATTTGGATTCTAATTTATTTGGGAAAATCTTCACAAGGATCCTTATAGATAATTTAGTAATTTAGGAAAATCAGAAATTGGAAAACGTTTAGCCGCAAAGCAGCTTTGCCACACTTACAAGTAAAAGGCAGTCTGGAACCCTAGGGAATGTCTGTGCTACTTACAGGGGTGGAGTAGGAATTTTGAGATGGTCTCTTGGCTCCTTTGTGTCAGTCTTTCACAGCAGTGACTGGAACTTTGAATTATAATCCAGCAGTGGATCAACAACAGGGCACAGAGTCCAACGCAAGTAAACCTGCCGAAGTCCAAACTTACTGTAGACACAGCTTCCACAGGCCAAGTTCACAGGGCAATGCAGGGAAAAGCCAGGCTTCTTGGCAATGTTCCCATGAATGGCATTGGTTTACTGCAGAGGCAGGTTTCTGTGGCAGGAAGTCAGTATGTGGCGATCCGAAAGTGGGGACCATTGCTTTCTTGTCACCAGATGCTCATCAAGATCCTCCTCAAGGTCTGACTAGACAATGTGTCCAGTTGCCATATATATATGCTGGAGTAATTTGTTCCTTCCCTGTTCAAGCCCATAGGGGTGCGGGTAAGAACTTCACACCTACTTCTTTCTTTCCATGTTCTGAACACCCGGACCTGGAGGTGTGGAGGGAGGAAAAGAGTTTCACATCCCATTTAAACCTCCAGTGGGGCAGGGACTTGTGTGTGCCCTGCCACAGTCCACCCCAGTAGTAATGGACAGATTTATCTAGGACTTTATGGTGATGGGTAGTAACCCTTTGTAGTCCAGTGAAGTATGGTATGAGTTTTGGTGGTTAATAGTTGAGGATAATCCACCATGCACTGATGCATTTTTATCCAGGGCTTCCCAGCCGTATGAGACATTAGGTTTAGCCAAAGTTGTGGACAAAACCCCAATAAAGGACAATTTGACCAATACATGTTGGCCCACTTGAATCTGGGACAAGGATTTATCCTTGGTCCCTCTTGGCACATGGTAAGCATCCGCTATTGGCTCAGCTGGGCAGAAAGCCTTAATCTTGGGGCTTCCATAGCTTTCCCAATGATTATTGACTTTGAAGACTTCCTGGGACAAACACGAGTCACAGCCACCTTTAGAGGCACTAATATGTTTTGTGATCAGACCAATTCTCCTCTCAACAGTGTCCTTTGCCTGGGAGTAATATGGGGTATGGAACACCCAGTTCACTCCTTCACTGCATGCCCAGTCTTGCACTGAGGTTGCAGTAAAGTGTGATCTGTTATTGCTCTGGATGCACTCAGGTATTGGCAGGATGCTGAACCAGGGTTTGAGAGTCTCAATTGTTTGAGCTCCCAAGGCAGTACTGGTGGCAGTGCCCATGGTTAAGCCAGAGACCACAGAACAACCAGTATATATTTTTTCCCATGCAATGGCTTGAGTGGCTTGAGGGGTTTTGGTGGTTTGGCAGTTACCTGTCATCATTCCGCATCGGTGTTGTCCCAGCCCCCCTGCCTCAAACTTTGAAGTAACCCAGGCTAGGACTCAGTTGACAGGAAGTTAATAAATGAAGCTTTATATTTACAGCTTAGCACAATATGCAAGCTGATACTTACAATGTATAACAGATATTTACAGATATATACAGTAACAGAAATACCACACCCCTCCCAGAGATCAAAGTCCCTATGAGGGGATTTTTTTTACCACCCTACCACCTTCCCCCCTCCCCAGTCTTATCTCACCATCTGTCTTATGCAGCAGATAGACGAAAGTAGATTGGCCAGGAGGATTAGCAGCAGGAAAGAAGTTAGTGAAATTATCCAGATCCATCTACGAAAAGGCAGGGAGAAAGAGCCATGCAACTGCAGCAGCCATGGCCCAAAGTGGTCTGACTTATCTATGTTTGGGTTATACCTCTTAAACATTTTTTTTTTTTTCTTTCTCAGTAAATCTGAGTGAAGTAGCATCATCAGTGTTTTCCTTTCTCAGCCTATAGTCTAATTTCTGATACAAATCCTCTAATTAGTTCAAACTACCATAGGGATCCCACATAATCCATTTGCCAGGTGTTCCAGAGATTTTTGTCCTGGCAGATATTTTGGGCTGTGTCAAGGTTTGGGTGGTTTGTTTTCAGCCTTACCTGGCACTGCAGACAGACAGAAATGATGGTCTCACGTGCTGACAGGGAGACTGGCCATTCACAAGACCTGCACTCGCAGTAGAGATCAGCTTTGCCTGAGTGGCCCCTCTTAAGGTACAGTCATTCAGGTAATCTCTCCCAGACTTTCTCCCCTCTGCTCACAACATGGATATGTGCTAGGTGGTGAACCTGCTGGTTCCATTTCACAGAAAGAGTTTCTTTCTTCGAGTGTCCTTTGTCCCATCCCACATTGATGGGTCTTGATCAGCTTGTCTCCAACTCTCCAAACTTTGGTAGTGCCAATTTCCCCTTGGTTTGCTTCCCACTGGCAAATCCACTCTGTATCTCCTTGTGATGGTTTGGGAGTTACTTGCTCTCCCATACACTTAAATTTACCCAGACTAGACTCAGCCAGCTGGAAGTTAAGGAGTTAAGCTTTATGTTCACAGCTTAGCACAATATACGGGCAGATATTTACAATTTATTGCAAACATTTACAGGTATATACAGAAATATACAAGTAAAAGGTAATGCAGAAACACAATACCCCTCCCAGAGATCAGAGTCCCCAAGAGTGGTTCCCAACCACCCTTCCACCTTCCCTCCACCTCCTAATCTTATCCCAGAAGCCGCCTTATGTGCAAGGTAGATCAGTGAGATTGGCAAGGGGAATTGGAAGCAGAATTAATTAGTTGGGTTATACAGATCCAGATAGAAGCCAAGGAGAGGGAGAGTCCCACAGCCAGAGCTCAGATCAGAGCAACTCTGCCTTATCTGTGTTTATATCCTTGCCTTTGTACTTCTCAGTAAAGCTATGAGTGAAATGGACATCACCATTGTTTTCTTTTCACAGCCTATAATGTAATTTTTCTCATTAAAATATTACAATTAGCCTCAAACCAGTACACTCCTTTAAAGGTGACACAAGAGCCCATGTAGATGTGAGGTGGTTTGTCAATTCCCTGCCTTCCCATACTGTGAAATAACCCAGGCTAGGACTCAGCCAGATGGAAGTTAATAAATGAAGCTTTATAATTTACAGCAATGCACAATATACAAGCTGATATTTACAATGTATAACAGATATAACAGATATACACAGTGAAAAGGTAATACAGAAACACCACACCCCTCCCAGAGATCAAAATCCCTAAGAGGGGTTTCTAACCACCCCTACCACCTTCCCCCTTCCCCAGTCTTATCTCACCATCTGTTAAAGCAGCAGATAGGCAAAGGTAAATTGGCCAGGGTGTTAGCAGCAGGAAAAGAATTTACTAGAATTATTCAGAATCAGCTACAAAAGCAGGGAAAAGGAGACATGCAAGGAGCAGCCACATCCCTAGAGAGGTCTGAAGCAGTCTGACTTATCTATATTTGGGTTACAACCCTTAAAACCATTTTTTTTCTTTCTCAGTAAAGCTGTGTGTGGAATAGCATTGTCAGTGCTTTCCTCTTAGCCTATAGTCTAATTTCTAATTCAAATCCTCCAATTAGTTAAAACAAGATGGCTTTGGCATAATTTTCTACTGCCAGCATCCGGGCTTACAGTTCACCCACATGTGAGCTGCCTTTACCCTCTTCAGTGACAGTCCTGCCAGTGATGATCTCCAGGGCTGCTGCTTCATAGAGCCATTGTGATCCCATTCTCTGGGAAGAGGCATCAGTGAACCACACTCCCTCAGTATCAGCCTGTGGTCACCTCTGGAGGTGGTCATATCTATTGGAGATGGCTTGTAGGGCTGTCCCAGTAAAGCTTTATCTGGATTTATTTGTTGCTGGAATTTCATTCCTTCACTGGACCTTCTCTTAGAGGCGTGAGTTGTGCAGTTCCCTCTAAGTAGCCATGCCACTTTCTGATGGTGGATTTTTGGGCTATCCCCTCTGGGGATCCCTTAGGAATTTGTTTCAGCAGGAGGAAGGGTCCTTGCACCACAAAAACCTGTGTGATATGAAGCTTTTCTGCTTCCTTAACAACCATTGTAAGGGAAAGGAGTCCTTTTTCCCATTCAGAGTACCTCTTTTCAGTGTCCTTGAACACTGTAGAGGAAAACAAGAGGGCTTTAGGTCCCTTCTGGTAAATGCCACAGTAGGAAGCACATTCAGAGAAGCCACATTCTGCCCATAAAGGATCCTTTGGATGTAGTGGGCCCAATTTCTGGTAGGCTTTTAACTCATGCTTAAGGGTTTTAAGGCTATTGCTGTGCTTTGCAGTCCAACCCCAGGCCCTGTGCTTTTTGAGCAAATCATACAATGGCCTGGCAATCACTGAGAAGCTGGGAATATGCTTCCTCCATGTGTTGGTTTGAGCTTATTGGAGAATTTGAGTGAGAAATTAGACTATTGCCTGAGAGATAGTTAAACATATAATGTCACTTCACCCAGTTTCACTGAGACAGAGAAAAGAAGGTTGTTTTGAGAAATGTTCCCAAAACATCCAGATAAGCCAGTCTGCTTGCAGAGGACAGTCTGGCTTGGGTCCTTGCTAGCTCTGGCAGCTTCTTTCCTTTTGTCTCTCTGCCTTTGAACTAATTCAGAGTAAAATCACTAAAACCATTAATTCCTTCCTGCCACTAATCTTCCTGACCGATCTTCAGCTTATCTGCAGCATCATCAAGTGGTGAGATAAAGCTGGGGGAAAGGGGGAAAGGTGGTAGGGGGGTTTGGTTTCCCTCTCTTGGGGATTTTGGTCTCCAGGAGGGGTGTGGTGTCTGTATTCCCTTTTTACTGTATATTTTTGTAAATATCTGTTATATTT
>VWZI01004539.1:78897-90199 GCA_013396835.1 Psilopogon haemacephalus | reverse complement strand
TTTTAAGAACTGTACCTAAAACACTAGATATTGGACAGTTTCTGACCGCTCTGGCTGTCGCTGCTTCTCTTGCATGGTCTCCTTTCCCTTTGTCTTGGTAGTTAATTCAGAGTAATTCTACTAAATACTTTCCTGCTACTAATCCCCCTGGCCAATCTACTTCAGCTTATCTGCAGCATCAACAGGTGGTGAGATAAGACTGAGAAAGGGCAGAAAGGTGGTAGGGGGTGTTTGGTTACCCCTCTCTTGGGGATTTGGGTCTCTGGGAGGGGTGTGGTGTCTGTATTACTTTTTTACTATATATAGCTGTAAATATCTGTTATATCTTGTAAATATTTGCTTGCATATTGTGCATTGCTGTAAATATAAAGCTTCATTTATTAACTTCCAGTGTTTCTGAGTCCTATCCAGGGTTTATAAAAGGTGGGGTGGCAGGTAACTGCTTAAACCACCACACAGGGTCCCCATCAATTTCTGCTGTTACTTTTTGTTCCTGGGGATTTGGCCCTTTTCAATTTCTTACAGGGTATCAGCTGGCACTGCCAATGCACCTGCTACCCCCCAGGCCTTGAGAAACTTGATTTCCTGTCCTGGGCCTTGGCACTTGGGAGACGGGATGTCTAACCCATTTTGCGTAGCAGTTCCCAGATGACTTTAGCTACTGAGCCCACCTGTGTTTTTTGTCCCTGCCCACTAATATGTCATCTATATATTGATAAATGGCAATGCCTTCTGGAACCTTGATGATGTCCAGAGTGCTGCCAGTGCATTATGAGCAATTTTAGGTGTGTGTTTGTACTCCTGGGGTAAACAATTAAAACTGTACTGAATGCCCTGCCAGGTAAAAGCAACTGAAGCTTATCCTCTTCCCTCAGTCGAATTATGAGAAACATGTCCCAGACATCCAGGGCAATCATTCGTGAGTGGGATGCAGTGTGAATGGCTATGACCACTGAGGTTAGGCTAAGCACTACAGCTGCAAGAGAAGGAGTGTTGGCATTTGTCTTCCTATAATCTAGCATAATCCTCCAGCACCCATCTGGGTTTTTAACTGGCCCGACAGGGGAATTATATGGAGAGTGAGTCCTACAGATAATATGTCTCTTCTCCAGGTTGGCAATCACCTTGGTGATTCCTTGCCTAGCTGCTGCAAGTAAGGGATAATGAGGCACAAAAGTAGTGCCAACCTGGGGTAATGTTTGAACCATTTGTAGGGTGTTTATGTGAGCTGTTCTCACCCTCTTTGATTCTACCCCATAGGAGCCGAAGCTCCAAAGAGAGACATCTGGAAGATGCCATCTTTTGCCAGTCAGCACATCAAAACCCAGTATGTTTCCTGGGTAGGGGCTTAAGGCAAATTCCACCACGGTGCTGTGTTTTTCCCCTGGGAGCCACACCCTCATTTTAGCTAGATAACAGATATTAGGTACCCCTGTAACACCTAGTATTTTTATCCTTTTATGAGATGACTGTAATCCCAGGCTCTTTGCCAGTCCTAAATTTAGGACACTAATTTGAGCACCTGTGTCAATTAAGAACTTTACAGCAGTTCTGCTGAGTCCAGTTGGGATCAGAATAAAAGGCTCACCGTTATCAGACCATTGGCAGACATGAACAAAGCAGTGGTGGAGGCCTGAGGCAGCCAGTGCCTCATTTAGTTTTTTGTCTTCTGCTGGGGAGGTAAGAAAGAGTTAATTCTGCTTCACCAGTGTCCAGAGAGACTTGGTCTCCACCAGCTCAGGAGACTCAATCAATATACTCTGCAACTGAGGTGTTTGGCTCCCTTGCATATTTGACTTGCAGATCACTTAACTGAGCATCTGCATAGCACCAGCTGGTTGTCATGATGATGGGGCTGTAGTTGCCACCTTTACCATACAAACCCTTGGTTCTAGTCACCAGCCGCATGTTTTCCTGTCCAATAGTGTCCTTCTTATCACTCTCCTCCCTGTTCACCATAGGTGAGTCTCTCTCTGGTTTGGACTTGGACTTTTTACGTGGCTTATCTTTGGCTTTCTGTAGTGTTGCGATTATTAATTTTTATTACTGTTAATAATCGCAGGAGTTCTGGGAATAGTTCCCCGGGTTCTTTTGGATATTCGGTTGGCAAGAATAACTACACAAAATTGCTTAAAACACCAAATTAAACAGTTTAAACAGTCAGAACTTAGGAAACAGAGAGCCTAAAAACAAAAGCCATCCTAACCCCGGGAGAAAATAGTCACGAACGCATGCTGAATGCAGAGCTTTTCCCGAGAAAGAGGAAAGAAGGAGGATTTGTCCCGAGGAAAAATGGAAAAGAGAGAGGTTTGCCTTTGCCGCCTTTGCAATACGCTGTGCTGCCGCTGCTCACTGCAAAGCACATGGCTGCTGCTGGACGGGGTGCGGAGAGGTGTATTCCTCGTGGCGGTGGTGGAGAGAGAGAAGCTAACAGCCATTGCACCCGCTTAAATACCTCATTAGGAAAGCGTGGAACTGACCAATAGGCACTTAGCATCCATTGAATGGCCAATTGGTTCAAAAGTCCCGTGCCCAGGGGTGGGTTTCAACACCCTAAGACACAGCACAGATCACCTGACTCGTGCGCATGACCTGTGCATGTGGCTTGAGACTTCCTGGTTCCAGAACCACGTGGTGTGCCCCTGCAACCCACCTCTGGACCTTACAACGGAAGGGGGAGGGGAACCTCTGGAAGTGAACCAACTCTGGGCAGAAATTATGCCCATACCAGGATATGTAGCATGGGGGCAGACACAACAGGGTCCTTTGTAGCAGCAACAGTATCTCTTTCACACAATTCTGTGTCAGTCAGTTCATAAGCAGAGGCAGAGAAGGAAGTCACAGAATATGCAAGAGCAATTAAATTGTATCTTTCCAAGTTCACAGTAGCTTCCAGCCTGTCCTGTTTGTTAAACATGTTTTGTGTGCAAGGGTACAGAGGCACTCCATCTGGGCTATGTGTTGCCCTTTTAGAGAAACTTTTAGTCATGTTCTCCTTGAAATTGTATTGCTTGGAGAGCGTGCATCTGCTGAACATACTCAATTTTATTCTTTTTGTTATCACATAAAATACAAGAAAAACTGCATCAATAGAACTTATATTTAGGGAGGACATCTTAAACAAATTTAAAATTAATCATTGTATTAGTCTTTTGAAAGCCAAAGTCTCTGTAAGCCTAGATTTAATAGATCACAGTATATCTTGTAATACCAATAATAAGATCAGTTCAATTAAATACAGAGTGTAGGTATCATTTTTAAAAATATGTTGGTATCAAAACCTTAGAACCTTAGAAACTTCAAATCTAGAAGTTAATTTTGTATAGAACTTATTGACAATGAGAAATGTAATCAGTAGAAGAAAGACATAGGCTCACTTAACCTAAAATTTAATTACTATTGTAAATTTACTTTGATAATTTATGAAATCAGTATGAAATGTCATGAAAAGCTTCTGGCTATGTTTAGCTGTCCGAAGAGAAAATAAGTGGTATTACATTAGCATTGATCTGCAACTCAGAATCATCTTGTGGCAAATCCTGAGATATAAAAGTTTGCTTTAGTCTTATGACCTGCCAAGAAGTTTATTTAAAGCATGATATCCACAGAATTTTTTATTTTGCCATCACTTACAGTTAAAATATATTTTTGCACATTTTCATAAAAAATAACAATATTGAATTCACAGTATTTTAGTCATAAAGGAAGCGATGAAGAGATGATAGTGATGTTTCCATTGATCATTTTAATATAGAAAAAACACTATTTTATCATAGAATCATAAAATGTCAAGGGCTGTAAGGGACCTTGAAAGATCATCTGTTCCACTCCCCTTCCAGAGTAGGACCACCTATACTAGATCACACAGGAACATGTCCAGGTGGGTTTTGAATATTTCCAGAGGGGGAGAATCCATGGCCTCCCTGTGCAGCTGTTTCCAGTGCTTTGTCACCCTCACAGTGAAAAAAAATCTTCATCAGGTTCACATGGAACCTCCTATGCCTCAACTTCCACCCATTGCCCTTTGCCTGCCACTGGGCATCAGCGAGAAGAGGCTCCATCCTCCTGGCACTCACTCCTTACATATTCATAAACATTAATGAAGTAGCCTCTTAGGACTGAGACAGCTCCCTCAGTCTCTTCCTCATAAGGAAGATGTTTGACTTTCTTAATAATTTTTGTGGCTCTGTGCTGGACTCTCAAGAAGCTGAACAAGAAGTGGTGTATATATTAAATATATATATATATTAAGAATGTGTGCTGGTTTGAGGCTAACTGGAATATTTTACTGAAAGAAATTAAATCCTTGGCTGTGAAGAGGAAACAGTGACCTATACCACTCAGTCTTCTGCTGAGAGAAGCAACTAGTCAAAATACAGATAAGAAACTCACTTCCACACACTTCTCAGTTAGTTCTCACTATTCCTCCTCTCTGGTGGTCTGTGTGGTCGCATCTGCCTTTTTCCTCTTATCTCCTTGTCGTCTTTTTGACATCTTACCTCAGATCTCTCCAGAATTATCACATGAGCTATACAGGGATTGAACAGGTTATTTCTGAAGGGAGGGAAAGAGGGGGAATAGGGGAGACGGTTTGGGTCAGGAGCCCTCTGGCAGTCTGTTTTGGGAGGGATTTTGTGTTTCTGTATTACTTTTAACATGTATATTTCTGTAAGTATTTGTGTGTATTGTGTGTATATATGCTTGTAAATTGTGCTAAGCTGTAAATATAGCTTTCTTAACTTCCATCCGACTTATTCTAGTTTGGTGAATCCGGGGCTGGGAGTGTAGGAGGTGTGGGAACTCCCAAACTATCACAGAATGTTTCCCTTTATTATTAATTTATTCTTTCTACTGTGTCAATGGCTTTCTTTCTGTGATAATTCAATTTTGTGTTTTTTTATAATTTCATTAGGGTGTATAAGAAGATCAATTTGATGAAAGTCCCTATCAATACATCTGAATGATCAGAAGATACTGGATTTTATCTCTTCCATCTACAGTGAAGAGTAAGATACTATTTAGAATTGTAGCAAGTTTCAGTTAGACTTCCTTAGGTTGAGATCTTGAATCTTCAAAAAGTTACCGATTTTTCTTACTACTACAAACATTGCATATAGCAATTGATTTGCAGATTATTCCATTTGCCTGAGCTCATAATTATCTTCAGAGATCCCCCTAAAATAGTCAACAGAGTAGTGGACTTCTCCCCTTCTCTGGCCTTTATATTTTGTCACAATGTTTTTTGTTTTATAGATTTAATGGATATTAGGTAGTGTGAAAAGTAAAGGGGAAATTTGAACCATGGTGGAAATAATAATAATTAAAAAATAGAAATCACTAATATGCTCTTTAATAAGATTATATTGCTAAATATAAGTGTGTTTAATAATAAATAACCTGATATGTAATAATAATATACTCAATCATAAGGACTTTCATAGAGGTTTTCGAAAGTGTTCATTTGTCAGAAAAAAAATTGCCTCTGATAAAAGTGCCAAGTAAAAGCAGTTAGGCAAGCTGTATAATTGTAGGACATACTCTAAATGATTATGTCACCTGGCAAGAAGATGAAGGGTTTGAGTCCTGCTCACAGTCATATTTGCCTATGTAACAAAGCCAAAATTTGGATAAAACTGGAAAAAGAATCTTACTCTGTATTCTTCAAGATGATGGATCTATTAGACAGCAAAGTCATGCTGATTCTCACTTGTTCTACTTCTCATCCTACCAATCTGGGATTCTTAGCTTTAAACATTCATCTGGATATTTGGAGGTAAATGTGGAGAAAAAAGACTCCACACAGAACATTTTAAGGCCAGATACAGTGCTAAAGGTTGTTCTTCTGACCCTCACCCCGTATTTTCAAAGCAAAAGGTCCAGTCAATAGGAAATCAATAATTTTCAACATCTAAGCTTTTAATCAAAATAGCTGTGACATAAGGAAACCTGAATATGTGCTGAAGGTTTGTTTCTTCAAGCCAACTGGCTAAAGCTCATGAAAAGAGGACTGATGCAGGTAGATCTATGAATCAGAAATTATTTTACACAGGAAATTCCTTCCTAGATTATGTGTACCTCCTAACATAGGTAACCAGAGACATAAAAAGGAAAAAGAGAGAAATAATATGTGAATTTATATGCACTGTTGTTGCATCTTACTCAAAATTACAAAGTAAACTAAGTCAATGTAGAACTCAGCTCTTTGGTTTCTGCTGTTAGCTCTAGTTCTTTGATACATTGATAGTTGGCCTTAAGGAATTGTAATCATGTCATAAGGATTTGCTTATTTTAGTTTAAGAAGGCTATAGTTTAAGAAAGGGGATGTATTTTTTCCTTCTCCCATCCCTAATAAGAGAGCTGGTCTTTAGACAATGAGTACAATCTCAGAAATCACACATAATTATATGTTAATAGTCAGCATACTCACCAAAAGCAAAAATATGAGTCAGCTCCGGATTATAAATACTTATTTCTCTACAATCTGGAGCTGTATTCCATCATTGAATATAAGTCTTTACAATCTGGAATCCCACCTCGTGTTACAGAAAACTAAAACTCAAACTTCCAACTGACAAAAATTATTAAGATACTAGAAGGAAACAATGATGAGCTAAGATTAGATTACCCACTCTGCAAAATGTTAAAGACTGAGGAAATGACACAAAAGAAAATTACAACCTATTTAGAGGATTTAAGTAAATGCTGGAAAAAATCACTTCAGCATTTATATTTATATATATATAAATAGAAATTATAGAACTGACACTGAAATTATCCGTAAAGAATATTTCACATCGTGTTAATACAGAGAAGAAAATTAGGAAAAGGAGACTTGAGAATGAGGACGAGGGAAAAAAAACCCAGTCTTGTAAAAAATTCAGCTGAGAAATATGCTTGCTTCAAGCAGCTTTTCATTTGCTCCTGCCATATGCTTTAACACAATAAGATGACTGATATGTTTAAATTCCTGTATGCATAGTAACCTCCAAGTGCAAAAACAAATATTCCTTTCATCTTTTTCAAAAGACAGAAAATTATAGAAAAATTATCTTCTAAAAAGTTTTAATAGAGTTATATACCTATGTGGATTTAAGCATATAGTAGATACCTCCCTCCTCTGTCTGGCACTAATATATCCCAGTGCATGTTCTTAACTCTAGAAGTATTTTGTCCAATGCAATGTAAGAACTGAACATAAAACACCTGCATGATTTTGGTGCATTGAATTTTGTCATTACTAATGAAAGGACACACACTGTTCATTAACCTACTGAAAAAAGGTATTAGGACTTGTCTGTTTTAGCGATAACAACAATTGCCTAACAGTGAAAATATATCCTAAATTTGTTCTGGTTTAGTCTTAGTTTATGACAATACCAAATGTGGTGTGAATTGCCTGATGTCTCAGATTTGAATGTGATGTGAAAGGGAACAGACAGAGTATGATAAAAGAAACAAGATTGAAAATACAACTGACATCTGTCTATTTTTCACAAGTGACAAGGTCCTGAATGTAAAATAATATCCAGAACTGTGACTTAAATATTGACTCAAAATGCATAAAAGAGAACTTAATTACCAACATGATCGATTGTAGGTATTAACTATTGCAACTTAGTGTATGTATATCAGAAAATTAGAGATCATTGTGAGGAGAATGTTAAGAAGTGATAAACCAAATGAATTTCAGACTTCAGAAACATGAGTTTATTAGCCTATCATTTATTGGCAACTGTCACTGCCATAAGTTAGTTTTTATGATTGTGTAATTGAAGTCATGAGTCCTTTAAATCATAACCTACAATATCTTTGAACATAAAATATTCACAGCTGATGCCACTCAGCTAGAACTGATTGCTGTTGTGCTTGATGGTCTTAATCAGTGACGAGGGTAGACAAAAGAGCTCTTCAAAGAGAAGAGCCAGAGCTAAAGTGTGTCGTCTTTCTTCTTATTCCTTAAATAGATATCTTGTCCTTTTATTAGACTTAAAGGACAACTAATTTAAATTCCAGCCTTTGGCACCATGCATGGTGGGGTGAGATGGACATTGTTTTGTCAGTACCAGCAAATACAGTTCTGTTCCTGTACTTGTTAGTTTGTGGGGGGGATTTGCGTGTTTTTCTTGTTGGGTTTTGTGTGTTTGGTTTGGTTTTGTGTTTGATTTTTTTCCCCATTAATTAGATGTTGCTCCTTTCCTTACAGCAAAAGCTATCTTTTCCCACATCTTTCTGCTGAGCCTGACCAGCACTTGACTCTCATTAAGCTGTTTATGGTTCTAGAAACTCTGCTTTTTGACCAGTGTCATGTTTTCAAATATTTTTGCCACTCTCTGACTCTTAAACTGCATACTATAGCAAGTGACAACCCATACCAAGCTCACATATCCACTTCCCATTAAAAAGTGATAATATTTGGCAAGGACTTAGGCCTTCCACAGTTACCCTTAGGCAGTTGTCATTATAGGGTTTGTGTTCTTTCTGTAACAATTGCAATCCTATTTTTGATGGAGACACTGGGTGTGAAATACTTAAGTTATACTATATTGTGATCTTGGGGATCACAAGAAGCTTCCACTTAGATTTTTAGAGCACTGCTAATTTAGCAGTGCAGGAGGCTTCCACTCTGCCTACAAATCATAGAATATCTGGACTAATTTCCCTCAGTAATGAAAAATAATTAAGTTAAACATTAACATTGTGCTTTAGTTTTGAAATCCCCCCCTGCACTTTGGCATGAAAAGAAGTGGAAAAGAAGACTGTTCTGAGGGCATGAGTTTGACACAAAGGTAATGATACCAGGTCAGAAACATGAAATGTAGTGACTTAATGAAATATAGCAAGCTTCTGTGTCTAAATTTGTGTACAGGTTTGGGGTTTTTTTTCAACAAAAGTGATATAAGCAAGTTTATTTTTATTTGGACTCGCAAGGAAAAAATCAATATTATCATTAATATGTGTGTCTCATAGGGTATATCTTATTAATCTATCAAACCATCTCATTTTTAACTTTATCTTTTAAAATTGAAATGGCAATGAGATAATAAATCCATTCTTAGGACATAAACAAAAATTCTGTATCTGTGTTATACAAGTACCTATTCACCTATATCATTTACATTTGCTACCACGTGTTTAAGTCCGTCACCACAGGCTGGTAGACAAAGATTATTCATTAGGCCAGGTCAGGAATAGCATTTCCACACAATTATATGATTTTCTTTGGTTTCTTCAGAAAAGAAAATTATCTTCAAATATGATTTGTATTAATTTTATAGTGATAGCTGGTCTGCTACCATCCACATCCAACATAAGCTATCATGAAATTCAAGTGACCACCTTTTTCCCTAATAATATATTCATCTATGACACTTAATAATCTTCCTATAAAATATGACAAAAATTGTTTTCACTAGTTTTCGGTGATTATAGACATGCTACTATTAAGTTGTTTTGGTTTTTTTTAAATATATGGCCTTCATAGAATATTTGCCATCACATTTCAATTACTTGAAATGGATAACTGAAAATGTTTTACGTTAATGTGCATTTTTTTATGATGATGCATCTACCTGTAATGGTTTAGTGCAAAGGCTAAACTCCTTGCTCTCCCAACACAAAAGTGAGGAGAAAAGTAGCACACAAAACTCAGAGGTGACATAAAGAGAGAAGAATCTAATACATTATGAGCAGGGGTGTTGGACTCAATGACCTCTTTGGGTCCCTTCCAAACCCCAACATCCTGAGATCCTGTGGTATTATGATCTCAATGCATAATTACCTTAGTTAATAATCTAATAATACAATGCATGATTACCTTTGCTTAGCCTGTTTGCAGAAGAAGCACAATGAAATATGCAGGGAAAAAAATAAAAAGCAGCATAAAGCAGAAAACAAAACCCAGCACCTTCCTGAATCCCATCCATTCTGCTGCCATGCCCGCAGAAAAGAGCCAAACCAGAACCAGTAAGCCTCTCATGTTGCAATCTGAACTTCAAGCCCCATAAAACTTTGCTCCAGTTAGCACTTTTCATTTTTGAAGCTAGCATAATTACAGCATGGTGTGAATAACAGCAGGAGGTTCAACTCAATCCATGACACTACTTTCCTTTTTTATCTCTTGTCAATTGTTAAAAGTACTTGCACTTACTGAATTTTATACTTAAACAACATTCATCTAATTTTGCTTAATTCAACAGTACATGATGCCTACTTTTTACTTTTCTCCTCTGGAACGAATAGGAAAAAGATGTTCAGGATATATTTAAATTTAATGGTTATGCTCCTTGAAAGGTTTAATTTAACTATTTTTTTTTTCTTCAGAAAGATCAACTGTTACTAGAGATGATAAATCACATATCCTGGGAAACAAATTATTTGTTCTATTATGTATGTTATGTATTGCAACCTGGATTCACAGTTAATTTTAAGAATCAGCTTATGGAAAAAAGTGGATAGTGTAAAATAACAGAAAAGTTTAATGACTGAAATATTGAAATGAAAAAACCCAAACAAAAAAAACCCGTGATAGTTGTAATAAAGTCCTCTCTGTTCATTGCTTAAGGATCATGTCTTTAGAATTATTTAAATATCTTATGCATTTAAATAAATTTTGAAATAAAAACTATTATTTCTTTGTACAACTACATTCTGCATTCTCCTTGCATCACTGCAATCATTCTGATTGCTTCAGCAGTCATTCTGATTTTCTTCAGCTTTTGAAAGACCCTGAAAGAGGTTTAGTTTTTTCAGAATTTTCTTTGTATTTGTATCTAGTGTTCAGTTAAGATGGGGTTAAGGTTTTGGTTTCCTTCACTAGAATCTGGAAGGAGACCTAGCTAAGACAGGCAGCTGAATCACCCAACAGATATTCAATATCATACTGACGTCAAGCCTGCTACATTAGGGAAGGGCTGGTCAGAACAAAGTGGGGCTTTGAGCTCATGACTGTGATGGGAAGATACTTCTTCTTACTTTGTTTTCTCTCTTCTTCCACTTCACAGAATCACAGAATTAACCAGATTGGAAAATACCTCTAGGATCATGTGTGTGTTGGTTTGAGCTAATTGGAGAAATTGAGGGAGAAATTAAACACTGTGCCACTTCACCCAGTTTGACTGAGAGAGAAGAAAGAAGATTGTTTTGAGAATGTTCCCAAAACATCCAGATGAGCCAGTGTGCTTGCGCAGTCAGTTGGCTCTGGGTCCATGCAGGCTTCAGCAGCTTCTTTCCTTTGTCTCTCTGCCTTTGAACTAATTCAGAGTAAAATCACTAAAACCATTCATTCCTTCCTGCCACTAATCTT
>VWZI01004539.1:27110-77679 GCA_013396835.1 Psilopogon haemacephalus | reverse complement strand
ACCTGATCTAATGGGAGGTGTCCCTGACTATGGCAGGGGGTTGGAACCGGATGATCTTTGAGGTCTCTTCCAACCTAAACCATTCTATGATTCTATGATTCTATGATAGAACCTGTCACCTAACCCTTCTAATTAACCAAACCATGGCACTAAGTGCCTCATCCAGCCTCCCCTTAAACACCCCCAGGGATGGTGACTCCACCACCTCCATGGGCAGCCCATTCCAGTGGGCAATCACTCTTTCCATGTAGAACTTCTTCGTAATATCCAGGCTAAACCTTGCCTGGCACAGTTTGAGACTGTCTTCTTGTTCTGTCACTGGGTGCCTGGCTGAAGAGACCAGCCCCTGTCTGACCACTTCTTCTTTCTTCCATCAGGAATAACGGTGAGGTGACTGCATAATCTCTCTGTGTTTTTCTATCGAACTCTCCTTATCTCAACCCACGGGGTTTTGATTTTCTTTTTCTTCTGGTTGTATTTCCTATCTCTCCAGTGGGTATAGGGAGGTGTGGGGCGGGGTGGTGGGAGGGGTGCAGTTGTATGAGTGTTTGCATGAGTACTCAGCTTCTGTTTCAGTCTGAACCATGACCATTTGTCACTATAAAGAAAGTGTTTGAGGTTAACAAGTATCCTACAGCATACTTTGTATGCCATTTGGTGCCATGCTTAACCTTACACTGTTCCTGAGTTATAGCAGAAAATCAGCAGAATGAGCAGAATAAAAGTAGTCATCCAGACCCATAAAATCATAGAATGGTTTGAGTTAGAAAGCATCTTAAGGATCATTTAGCTACAAGCCATTTGGCATGGGCAGGGACACCCTCCACTACATCACTTTGCTCAAAGCCCCATCCAGCTTTGTCTTGAACACTTCCAGGGGTGAAGCATCCACAACTTCTCTGGACAACATGTTCTGATGCCTCATCACTATTTCGATGAACTTCTTCCTGACTTCTGATATAAATCTAACCTCTTTCAGCTGAAAATCATTAACCCTTGCCCTATCACTATATTCCCTGATAAAGGATGCCTCTCCACCTTTCCTGTAGTGCTGGAAGGTTACTATAAGTTGTCCTTGGAGCCTTCTATTCTGAAGTCTGAGCAAACAACCCTAATTGCCTCACTTTCTCCTTGTAGGGGACATGCTCCAGCCTTCTGATCATCTTTGTGGCCTCCCTCTGGGTTTGTTCTAACAGGTCTGTGTCCTTCTAATGTTTGGGATCTGGAGTTGAACACAATACTACAGGTGGGGTCTCATAAGAGCCAAATGAATGGGGGAGAATTACCTTCCTCAGTAGCTAGTAGTGAAGAGTGTTTCTGCTTTGCTTAAATTTTATAAAAGCCGATTTTAACTTAGATTAAAACAAATGGTTTAGATTTAGTAGTGGTAAACTTTTCTAATTCTGATCAAAGTTTTCTTAGTTATTCTCTCACTTTCACAAAACCCAGTTTATTTTAGGTCCCTCAAAGACAGGATTTTTTAGTGCTTGAAATAGTTGAGTATCATCAGCTATGTGTATTAATGTAATTCCTGTATATCTCCAGAAAGCCAGGAATGTCCATCCTGAATGTGAAACCTTTAACTGAACTGAGAGGCACTTAATGTGGTACAAGCACTGCTTCACAAAGAAATAATATCCAGTGCTGGAGTTTCAACTGCTATTGAAAGTTGAAATGAGATACACTATATAGCAACATTTTTACATCATATTTGCTAGCGATAATATCATGAAGCGGCCAGTCACTTGAGATGTTCTTGCAAAAAATAACTCTTATCTTAATTTTAAACAATGTTATTTCATTTGAAGATAGGTAATTAATAGTGTAAAGCATATATCACAGTTCTAAATAATCTTCTCTAATACACAGTTCTGATGAAGAGGTGTTTCCATCCATCTGTGCTATAGTCTTAATTTAAAATCTTTCTTGATTGGACTAAAAGTTTAATTTGAAACCATAGAAGCTAGCACAAGAACATTTATGTTGAATTAAAGTGTTCAATGGTAAACTTGTATGACTTTCTGTAATTAGATTATTGTATATTAGCAGAATAAATAAACTAAAGAGATCTCTAAGAAGATTTCTAACCCAAATACCACTCAGAGGAAGGTCAACATTTAATTCAGACCAAGTTGCTTAATGCTTTATATATCTGAATCTTGAAAACCTTCAAGGCCTTTACTGTTCTTCATCCACCCATAGAACTTAAGCATCTTCTGTTAACTTCCCAGGCTGTGTGGATTTATGCATTTGCATTCCAGATAAGCCTCCTTCTAACCTTCTTTATCCTTCACAAGACATCATTTATAGCAATCACTCTGACCTATATATCCTTGTCTTGCCTTCTCTCACTTAACTGCAAGCTTTTACTACCATCTGCTCATATAAGTAGTTTAAACTAAGATCAATTCCCATGTGAGTGCAGGGAATTCCATTCTTCTCCTTTTCTTTGAATGTAGATGTGAGGGTATTTGGTGGACAGCAAATTCTGCATGGGCATCAAAGTGCTCTTGTGGCCAAGGAGGCCAATGGCCAACTGCAGAGCATCCAGAACAGTGTGGCAAGCAGATCTAGGGAGGTTCTTGTCCCCTCCTACTCTGTACTAGTGGACCTCATCTGAAATATTGCATCCAGTTCTGGGCTTCCCAGTTCAAGAGGGACAAGGATCTTCTGAAGAGTCCAAAGGAGAGTTACAAGGATGCTGAAAGGACAGCAGCACTGTCTGATGAGGAAAGGTTGAGAGCCCTGGGGCTGAGAGTCTGGAGATGAGAAAGCTGAGAGAGGACCTGATCAATGTCTGTAAATATCCAAGGGCCGGGGGTCAGGAAGGAAGGGACAGGGACAGCCTCTCCTCACTTGTGCCCTGGGACAGGACAAGGGACAAGGAATGGAAACTGCAGCACAAGAAGTTCCACCTCAACATGAGGAAGAACTTCTTTACAGTCAGGGTAACAGAGCCCTGGAGCAGGCTGCCCAGAAAGATTGTGGAGTCTCTTTCTCTGAAGCCTTTCCAGCCCTGTCTGGATGTGTTCCTGTGTAATCTGCACTGGATTCTATGATCCTGCTATGGCAAGGAGATTGGACTCAAAGATCTCCAGAGGTTCCTTCCAGCCTCTAACCTCCCGTGACCCTCTGATCACCAGTCTGGCAAGTACAGTTGGCAAGAACACTTATACCACACTTTGTCAAATAAATCTTATGTCTTGCTAGCACTCATTTCTCAGAAATCCATGTATTAAAAGTACAGCCATACTTGCTGTATCTCCAAATCCACTCCTGCATGCTCCTTTCCCATCATCCATAGGACAAAGGAGAAAACCACCTTTGCTCTCATCATTCTGTTCTCGCTTGTGCTTTCTCCATGTTTCCCTTGGAAGTATTAATGATGCAGACATATATGAGCAAAAAGTCTGAAGGCCACATGAGCCTTGTCAGCCTTGATCCAACATTCTGGATTCAAGCCTCAGCAAAGAACAAACCTTTGTCATCAATTCAGTTTGGCAGGTGGGCCCTTTCATCTCCTGAGGAACAGCCTCAAAGTATTGTTGCCTGCTACTTCTCTTAGCACTAATGCTTGATTCAGGACCAGCTGGCTCTAAAGTCTACTTCAGTGGAATATGTTCCCTTTCCTTTACTATTAGTGCAGTGCACCAATTCTGTAAATTCAGATATGAAGGCCAAGGCATCTTTCTGTTGCAGTCAGAGTCCTCATCCATCCTTGTCTTGGGAGTGTCCATTCAGATTCATTTAACTGCCTCTCCTTTGCATTCTCTAGCTCAGCCCACTTGCTTCCGCAGTCTCCATGAAAATTGCACAAGCCTTTTATTCATGTTTCTTGAGGCTACACAGTCTGATTGCTTGCCTTCACAGGTGAGGTCATCACCACTCTCACTCTACCATGCATTAGGTAAAGCAATAGACATGAGCCCTGGGAAGCTTCATCCTCCCTCTGACACTCTGTCTGACCCACAGCCTCCAATGTGCCAGGTTGGTTCCTCTAGCCAAGGCCAAGTGCTGACTCTACTGAGTACACTAACATTGCAGTGCAGTCTCAAAATTTCTGAGTAGAGTTTCTGTGTCCCTTCTGCACCCACTGGCAAGTAAAGTGCCCCATAAATAGTGAAATCCCTATCAAATCCCTCTGCTTGCTAGGCATTGCAGTCCAATTCACCAGCTGAACAGGTGTCCCCACTGCGGGGGAAAAGCAGATCATTCACTTAGCAGCAGGCAGTTGTTTAGCAACCAACTAAAGAGAACATGAACACAGAGAGATCAGTCTCCTGGGCTTTGTTTGTTTTGCAATACAATTAACTAGAGATTTTTCACAATTGTCTTTCTTTTTACTGGTGCCTTAAATTCAGAAATAGTTGAGAATATTTTTATTCATAACTAAAATTCCATGATAATAAACACATTAATAACAAGAAACTGGGTAATAACATCAGGGAATAAATGTACTCTTAAGAAAATCAGAAGTACTGAAAATTTTAAAGGTCATAAAAAAGAGATTTGAGGGGAAAAGGTGAGCTTTACTCTATCAATTGTATAAGATTATTTTAGAGCTGTTTTAAATGATGACTAAAATAAACCTTCCTACCAGCATGTGCTGTTTTAAACTTATTGGAGGATTTGAATGAGAAAATAGACTATTGGCTGAGAAAGGAAATTAGTTCAAACCCGCACACAGCATAAAGTTTCCTGGTAAAATAATTATTAATCTTGTTGATCATAGGTGAAATAGGTAAGGATATCTATTTTCAATTTTCCTGGAATCTTACTTTTTATGACCCTCTCTTCAGGTGCTTAGAATTACTCTGAGTTTCAAGCATATGGGATGAAACAGTCCATTCATGCTGTCTCATGCTAAATACTTGACTATGTGTGGTGGTTCAGCAGTTACCTGCCCCCCCACACTTTGAAATAACCCAGGCTAGGACTCAGTCAGCCAGAATTTAATAAATTAAGCTTTATATTTACAGCTTTGCACAATATACAAGTTTATATTTACAATATATAACAGGTATTCACAGAAATATAGAGTAAAAGGGAATACAGAAACACCACACCCCTCCCAGAGATCAAAGTCCCTAAGAGAGGTGACAAATCACCTTACCACCTTCCCCTCCTGTTGAGATGCGCTAGAAGGCAACCAACCTTGGATCTCGCGGGTAGAGCAGAACAGCCTGGCCTAAGGTCTCTGGTTTCCCATAGCAAGTAGCTTCCTCCTACAGTGAGTCAGATATAAGGGAAACATCTTGTGTTGGTTTGAGCTAGTTGGAAAATTTGAGTGAGAAATTAAACATAGCGTGTCACTTCACCCAGTTTTACTGAGAGAGAAGAAAGAAGATTGTTTTGAGAATGTTCCCAAAACATCCAGATAAGCCAGTGTGCTTGCGCAGTCAGTCGGCTCTGGGTCTGTGCAGGCTTCAGCAGCTTCTTTTCCTTTGTCTCTCTGCCTTTGAACTAATTCAGAGTAAAATCACTAAAACGACTAATTTTTCCTCCTATCATTAATCTCCCTGATCTTCAGCTTATTCTGCAGCATCATCAAGTGGTGAGATAAAGCTGGGGGGAAGGGGGAAGGTGGTAGGTGGGTTTGGTTTCCCTCTCTTGGAGATTTTGGTCTCCAGGAGGGGTGTGGTGTCTGTATTTCTTTTTTACTGTATATTTCTGTAAATATCTGTTATATCTTGTAAATATTTGCTTGTATATTTGCATTGCTGTAAATATAAAGCTTCATTTATTAACTTCCAGTGTGTTTTTCTGAGTTTTAGCCGGGGTTTTAAAAAGGTGGGGGGGCAGGTCACTGCAAACCCACTACACATCTGGTTTGGGATAACAACTTGTCATGAATATTAATGAATGGATTTGTGCTTAATTGTACCAACCAATTAGAATGCTTCTGGCTACGATGGACACCACCCTGCAGAACTTGTGTGGACAAATCAGAATTGAACACATTTGCCTTCTGCTAATGAGCTAACAGTATAAAAGTGTGATTCAGTCCCTAATAAAGTGAACAATGAGTCAATCGTGTTGATTCAGCGTATTGATTCCAGCTCCATCGCAACACCCTCCTCCTCAGTCTTATCATCTGTCTTATGCAGCAGATAGGCAAAGGTAGATCGGCCAGGGGGATTATCAGCAGAAAAGAAGTTAGTGAAATTGTTCATATCCAACTACAAAAAGCAGAGAGAAAGAGCCATGCAACAGCAGCGGCCACGGCCCAAAGTGGTCTGACTTACCTATTTTTGGGTTACAACTCTTAAACTTTTTTTTTTTTCTCAATAAATCTGAGTGAAGTAGCATCATCTGTGTTTTCTTTTCTCAGGCTATAGTCTATTTTCTCATTCAAGTCCCCCAGTTAGTTCAAACCAGCACAGTATTTTTCAATTAAATTCCTCAAATAATTTTTTGCAATGTGGTGTAATGGGATAAGTAGTAGACAGCCAACATTAAAAAATAAACAAACCAAACCAAAACAAAATCAACTTTAAAAACGTTCAACTCCAGAACTTTTTGATGCCTTTTAATTAAAATCTCACAATGTGGCCTTGATATCCTTAACATACATGTTATTGCTCAGTTAATACCATCAAATTATAAGAACTAGCAACATGTTTGTATATACAATCAGATAGTTTTTAGAATTAACTGCTAAATTCTGAAACTGTCAACTGTATTGGACATCTGCTACTTCTAGATTCAGTTGTGCATATGTTTTTCTCTTGAGATCAACTGAGCACTTGCTAGCCCAGTAATTCAAGCAGTGAAGAAAAATTTCCTAATGTTAATCATTCTGATTGTACCACATCAGGAAGTTCTGAGTTTTGGTTTGCGTTTTTTTTTGTGGTTTGATGCTTTGTGCTCCTTGTTGTTGTTCTGGTGTGGTTTTCTGTGTTTTTATTTTGGGGGATTTTTTGTTTGCTTGTTTGTTTATGGATTTTTTTTTTTATTATAATTTTTAGTGTTCTTTCTTCTTTCCCTACTAGCGCCTAGTACAGAACAATGAAAAAAAAATCTTAAATTATTCAAAAAAGTAAGGTGGGAGTGAAATAAGTGCTATGTCATTCACAAACTTGGCTGGAGGACTGAAATTTACATTCTTTGCATTTTGTTTGCTACTTCATAGCTGAACTCTTCCATTTTTGAACTGTAATGCAGAAAAGTGACTAAAAATGTTTTAAAATCTGTGTTTTCAGAAAGGTTGCTAAGAATACTTTGTTGCTTTACACAAAAAAACCTCCCCCCTCCTCAAAAAAGAAATCATTATTCAATGTGTTTTTAGACTTAAGTCTCTTATTTCCCTGAGAAAACTTAATTTATTTATTTTCTTACTTGCTTCTATTTGCATTACTTAAATTAAAAGAATGAATGCTATATATATATTTTATTTTCTATAAGCATAGGGCTTACACTCTGTACACATACAAATAGGTGTAACTTCTTCACAAAAGAATGAGTAAAGCAGAATACCTAAGATAACCTTTATTTAGTGTTTCCAGTGATGTTAAGATTATTATAGGTAAGTCAGGTATAGTGATGTGTAGTTTCTGCAACCTTCAGCATAATCTGGTCAGTATAATATTGGAACATTATTCAAGAGGGAACCTTAAAAGAAAAACGAATCCTTTATTCTTCTACAATAAATAATATATGGACTCGTCTCCCCAGATGGTATTGAGCAAAGCACTTTTGGCCATCTTCTAAATTACATAATTCAAAACTACTATTTTGTGCAGAATAGGAATTCTGTTCTTAACAGGGTATAACTCATGAATTCTTCGCTGTGAAGGAAAATAGAATACTGATAAGGAAACCAATATTCAGTTTCCCTAGGTAACCTAGAAAGAAAAATATGGTTTAACAAAGTTTGAAATTATTAGGCCTTAATAATGGTTATCATGGGACTC
This sequence comes from Psilopogon haemacephalus, assembly GCA_013396835.1. Lineage (NCBI taxonomy): Eukaryota > Metazoa > Chordata > Aves > Piciformes > Megalaimidae > Psilopogon > Psilopogon haemacephalus. Next base: position 69,766 of record VWZI01004539.1, on the reverse strand, counting down.
CAATATTTAGAAGGTTAAATTATATTCTCAGTGCTACAATTTAAAATGGTTAAGCTGAATTACATTTCCTTTCTGACATCTATTAAAATTGATACAATTAAAGAACATGAAAAGTTAGATTCTAGTGTAGTGACTCAAATTTCTGTCAGTCAGATTGGAATGATTTCTTTTTCTGCCACATGTCATGAAAATACACTGTGTCAACTACATGTTTTTAAGTGTAGAAATGTACAAATGATCAACAGCTGCTGGAAAGAACAAGAACTCTGAATATGAGCAGCTCTAGCTGTCTTTTCCAGAGCTCTGAGAATACTCTTTATTCATATTGTGAAATTTAGCAAGGGACAATAAATATTAAATTTTTGCTCAACAAACTGAAATAAGGTTTGTAGTTAACATGATGAATTCTGACTTTGAACAGTAAAAGCTCTTATCTTTCAGGTGACATGTGACAGCAAAGTTTACCATGTCCAATAAAGATCAAATTGGTATACTTCCAAGAGGCAAATTTCTAGACTAGAGAGGGGTCAAAGTTTGCTGTGAGTCAGTAATATAGATTAAGATTAATGATCTTTTGGCATCTTTGAGACCCTGCTTATCTTCTACTGACTCAGTGGAAAAATCCCAATTGACATGATGCAGCCTTGAGCTCTCAGGTTCTTGCTCCGATTTGTAAAGCAGACATTACAGAAAAGGTCAGACATATATATTTTACTCATGCAGCCAGTGGCTTCAAAAGTGAATGCAATTATTTCAATAGCAAGGATTTTTCAGATGAGTAATGCTTTGAAGATCAGATCCTACATGGTAAAATATTTAATGATTTCTAAGCATAAAAAGATTATTTTAAAATGCATATCAATGCTTTCTTTTTTAAAAATGAATGCATTTATAATTTCTAAATTTAAAAAATACCTTTATGGCATCAAAAACTGAAATTTTGATATCATTAATTACAAGCAATATTTCTTATTTACAGTTCTGATAGGGCAAGCATGACAGATTTATTAACTTTGATTTAGCTCTTGATTACTAGTTCTAAAACTAATGTTTATTTAATGTTTATTCATTTGTTGTGAGTTGAATATTTAAAGAGATGCTTAAATACTGCAATATTGTATATTGTACTGTAGATAAACCTGTAATATCTGGTAAAGGGACCGCATATCTCTTTTTTTTCAATATTTTCTTTCCTAGTGCTGAGTAATGAAGGCATCTTTAAAGAGTGAGGTCTCAGATTTGTAAATCTAAACACTACTGAGCTTCTAGTCCTTAATATAAGTTATAGTTTTACTCTTATAACCAGCACTGGAACATGACTATAAAGAACAAGTATTTCATCCGTGTTATACTTTTGCCAGAAACTCAAAACAGAACAAAAATTTCTGACAGTAATAAAGTATATGTGAAACTAAGCAGCAGCTAATGCTTATCTCTGAAGTACAAAAGAACTGAGAATGTGCAAACATGAACAAAGACAGATATAAAAGAACCACTCATTCAAATTCATTTTAAAAATATTTTAAAAATATGTTAAAATTCTTAATGCAGTCAAAAAAGCAAACGACACAGTGAAGATAGAGATGGCATCATCTTGGAGAAATTTTGCAGCCTTTTTGAATTTTCATTGTCTATGGCATTCTTTGGATTTGTCCTGTGTAACCTAAGACAACTTCCTATGAAGTCCATATCCTGAACTTTATAAGAAGCTTGACCAGCAGGTTGAGGGAGGTGATTCTGCACCTTCACTCTCCTTGTGGTATTTTGGCAGTAACCTGTTCCACCATGCCCCCCACTTTTGAAATCACCTAGACTAGACTCAGCCAGCTGGAAGTTAAGAAATTAAGCTTTTTATTTACAGCTTTGCACAAAATACAACCAGATATTTACAATATATAGCAGATATTTACAGGTATATACAGTAAAAAGGTAATACAGAAATGCCACATCCCTCCTAGAGATCAGAGTCCCCAAGAAGAGTTTCCAACCACCCTTCCACATTCCCCCCACTACCCAGTCTTATCCCAGTATCTGTCTTACATGCCAGGTAAACAGGGAAGAACAGACAGGGGCCTTAGAAGCAGGAATTCATTGTTTGGGTTACACAGATTCAGCTGGAAGGCAAGGAAAGAGAGAGACCAACAGCCCAGAGCTCAGACTTGAGCGGCTCTGCCTTATCTATGTTTGGGTTCCTACTTTTGTATTGGTCAGCAAACCTATGAGCAAAGTAGATATCATCAATGTTTTCCTTTCTCAGCCTATAATCTAATTTATTAAACTATTCCAATTAGCCTCAAACCAGCACACTGCTGTTGTGAGATCCCATCTGGAATACTGTGTTTATTCTTGAAACTCCCAACATAAAGACATGGACTTGTTGGTGCTGAGTCCAGAGAAGGTCCTAGAAGATGATCAGTGGGCTGGAACACCTCCACTACAAGGAGAGAGTGAGATAATTGGGATTGTTCAAACTGGAAAGGAGAAGCCTGCTTCTATGGAGAAGTCTTCCAGCATTTAAAGAAGGATTACAGGAAAGATAGAGAGGGACCCTTTATCAAAAGGGTGATGAGGCACTGGAACAGGTTGTCCAGAGAAGTTGTAGATATTTCATCCCTGGAAGTATTCAAGAGCAAGCTGGATGGGGCTTTGAGCAACATGATGTAGTGGAGGGTGTTGCTGCCCATGCCAGGGGGTTTGTAACTAAATGATCTTTAAGATGCCTTCCAACCCAAACCATTCTATGATTCCATGACTGTTTTGATTTGGGACATGACTCATTTTCTGACAAAAACGCTAACATTTGAGAAGCCATAGCAGACCTAATGAAGACTTTAAAGATCTGTTAAGGAAGGATAGGTCTAAATGGCAGCCAGAAATGTACACCTTGGTTTTGAACTTAAACATGTATCACAAGTTGCCTTCTCTCTTATAAAATGGTAAGTTTAGGTGACTATATGTTATAAATAAAGGGGTATGAATTGATTGTGGGCAATTAAAGAGGCAGGAATTATAAATTATGTAGCTTTATAATTTCCAAAAGCCCCACTCACAATCTATGTTTAAATTAGTTTAAGTTTGGGTCCTAATTCGTTCAGGAAAAATCTTCACAAGGATGTCTTTTCAGGTAATTTAGGAAAAATCAGAAAATTGGAAAGGTGTGGGCATAAAACAGCTTTGCCCTACTTACAAATGGGAGACAAGCTCTTTCACAGCAGCATCCGGAGCCAGCAGTGGATCAGCGTCACACAGAGTCCAGTGCATGCCAAAGTCCGAAATGACTGTAGGCATGGTTTTCACCAAGCAGCAATTGCAGGGGAAAGCTGGGGTGCTCCACAGTGTTCCCGCAAATGGCGGCAGTTTATGGCTGAGGCAGGTCTATGCAGCAGGTCCGGCTCAAAGTCTCTGCAAAGTGTGTACAAGGTCTGTCTCCAGGTCCATGCAAGGTTCGACTCAGGGTCCGAGTCCAGGTCCCAGTTCAGGTCCGACTCCAATCTATCCAGTTGTCATATATATATACTGGGGAGATTTGTTCCTTCCCTGTTCAAGTCCATGGGGAGTAGGAGAAGGTATTTTATGCCTATTTTACTCCACATTCCAAACAGAGATGGAGAGGGAGGAAGACCATTTCCTGCCCCATTCACACCTCCAGTGGGCAGTGGACTTGGGTGTGCCCTGCCACAGGGTGCAGTCAAGGAATTAATAAAAATAGAAATTATTAATTAATTTTAAAATCCCACCACCCATGTAACTTATATACAAAATTAGTAAAATATTATTTACAGGTTCATTGCTCAGTTGCACAGTACCTCCCAAGACACAGAAATGGGTACAAATAGTTTAAATATCAGTATTTAGAAAATTATAGAACTTACAGGCAGTATATTTCCCCTACTAAAAAGAGAAGGTATTCTACATAGGCTTAGGGAAATCCTGAATGCAATCACAATGTTGATTCTAGTTGTGAGAAGTTCTCTTGGTGTCTCTGTGTGTTGGTTTGAGCTGATTGGATAATTTGAGTGAGAAATTAGACTATTGGCTGAGAGAGGTAAACACAGTGTGTCACTTCAAGTTTTACTGAGAAAGAAAAAAAAAAGTGTTGTTTCTAAGAACTCTTCTGAAAACAACAGACAGCAGACGGCTTCTGACTGTTCGGCGCTGCGGCTGCTTCTCTTGCATTGTCTCCTTTGTCTCTTTGTCTTGGTAGCTAATTCAGAGTAAAACTACTAACTCCTTTCTATTACTAATCCCCCTGACTGATCTACTTCAGTTTATCTGCAGCATCAACTGTTGGTGAGATAAGATTGGGGAAGGGGGGAAAGGTGGGGTGGGGGGGTTTGGTTACCCTCTTTTGGGGATTTTGGTCTCCGGGAGGGGAGTGGTGTCTGTATTATCTTTTCACTGTATATATCTGTCAATATCTGTTATACCTTGTAAATATTTGCTTGTATATTGTGCATTGTTGTAAACATAAAGCTTCATTTATCAACTTCCAGTGTTTTCTGAGTCCTAGCCGGGGTTTATAAAAGGTAGGGGGGCAGGTAACTGCTAAACCACTGTTTCTTGAGAAATCCTTCTGGAACTGTGATGTGTGATCCACACATGCAGGAGGAGAAAACCCCAGGTAGAGCCAGTGTGCTCTCTAGAAGACCCATTTTATATCAGCTCATGGCCCAAATGTCCTGTGTCATGGACACCACAGATCATATTCCACACAATAAAAAAGGGCAGAAAAATGATCATCATCAGGTTCTGCATTGTCCAGGCTTGTGCTGGCCTGGGGCTTTGCCCCTAGCATGTGACTTGAGGGAAGGGGCCTTGGTGTTAGTTGATACGGCCTTGAAAATGGGGAGGTGCATTCTTCTTTATCCCTTTTCCCATGCTTCTTATTTTTATCCTCATCCTAACTTCATGGTGGAGGGGAAGGGTTTTTGATGCCTTGCTACACTATGACCTGCAATTGAAGAGCACTCAAGCACAAGAATGATATGAGAAAGACATCTACTTCTGTCTTCAAAAGATAATTAGGTAAACATCTCTGTAATTTGAATGAATAAGTATTGTGCATATATTTACACTTGCTAAAGGTAAAGCCTGCCTGAAAGAACTGTTTGAATAAATGAGACCTTGAGTACATCTGCCCAGCTTGATTAATTTTATACAATCTGATAAACAAGGAGGCAAAAGATTTACTTTGTCATGTAACTGTGGCTAACACCAAGCTTCTTCTAACAGATTTGGGACAGGCTTATAGAAGCATGGTGACAGCTATTGGAGTAATCTTAGAGATGAAGAAAGTAAAATTAAATGGGAAAAAGATAAAAAAATAAAATTTACCCCCACAATTTAAGAGGTTAAGTAACTTGAATGTGTCCAAAGGAGGACAACAAGGTTGGTTGAAAGACCTCTGTAATATGCTTTACATTTTGGTCAGCCCTGGATTTGTCAGGCAGTTGAAGTAAGTGATTGTTGTAGGTCCCTCCTAATGTTCTACCCCAGTATAGTCTACCACAGTCTATTTAGTGTTATGTTAGCACCAATGGCAGTATATGTTGCAATGTAACATAGAAAGCAATAGATCATTCCCTGGAGAGAACTCATCCAGTAACATTTGGTTCATGTCAAAGATACACACCTCCTGTGAAGTTCCCAGACTCTAAGACAAGACTTGAACAAGTGTAGTGGTTTAGGCAGTTACCTACCCCCACCACACACACACTTTTTATAAACCCCAGCTAGGACTCAAGACACTGGAAGTTAATAAATGAAGCTTTATATTTACAGCAATGCACAATATACAAGCAAATATTTAAAAGGTATAACATATATTTACAGGTTTATACAATGAAAAGGTAATACAGACACCACACCCATTCCAGAGACCCAAATCCCCAAGAGAGGGGTAACCAAACATGCCCTACCACCTTTCCCCTCTTCCCCAGTCTTATCTCACCATCTATGGATGCTGCAGATAAGCTGAAGTAGATCAGCCAGGGAGATTAGTGGTAGGAAAAAAGTTAGTAGTTTTACTCTGAATTAGCTACCAAGACAAAGGGAAAGGAGACCATGCAAGAGAAGCAGCCGCAGCACTGAACAGTCAGAAGCCATCTGCTATCTGATTGTTTTCAAAACAGTTCTTAAAAACAAATTTTTTTTTTCTTTCTCAGCAAAACTCGGTAAAGTGACACACTGTGTTTACCTCTCTCAGCCAATAGTCTAATTTCTCACTCAAATCCTCCAATTAGCTCAAACAAACACAACAGTTCAAGCAGTTGGTGCAAGTGCTCTGTGGACCTGCAGTAGACAAGAGAGTCTAGACCTTTATCTATGGGAGTGTGAAATGCATGTGCCACGAAGTAAAGTATCTGCCTATCCTGTTTAATAAATATATTATATATATATGTCATAGCGGGATTTTTTTAGCTCATCTTACAACAAAATTTGCTCATGACAAAAGAGTATGCAGGTTACTCTGTCAATGGAGTAGACATTCACAGCTTTTTAGGTATACCATTCTGCCTACAAATACATTATCTACTTCTACAAAGGCCCTTCTTAAGGTAGCATGAAGAGAAAACATACAGATGTGTTTCTTAAACTAGATGATGAAGTGTTTAAAAATTGGCTAATGAATGCCACTCGAGCCTTGTGCGGTAGGTAGCCATTGTTAATCATATTTTTCAGATGCTGAAATTGAAATATGAAATAGTGAACTTACAGAGGGCTACACAAGTCATTATCAAAGACAGATAAGACACAGTTCTCACAAAATTTATAAAGGTGAATTTTCTCTATGGGTGGATGGTGTTACATCAGCCTCTGAGCACAGAACTAGGACTGGTAGGTAAAAAAAAAAGGGGGGTGGGGAAACATTTGTCATTCTGATGCTGATATTCTGTAGCTGTTCCTTTATATATGTAGAAATGCAGTGTTCTATAACTCCTAACAAAAAACTCCTTTATTTTGATATTTTTTCTTTCTTACTTTTCTTCTTTTTGAGTAAATAGACCAGTAATCAGAATTTTACAAAGCTACTAAATTAGAGCTAATTAAGCCAAGTATACTTTTTTTCAGCCTAATGAGCAAACAGCAAAGTGCTCTAATAGCTCCTAAAGACTACATCCTACGTGAAGTGTCAATGACATGTCTATCAATATTTTAAAACATAGAACAAAAACATTATCCAAATCTGCATTTAAAGCAAATAATTACATAGAAACTAATCTATGAACTTTTTTTCTTTTAAATGTTTCTATGTTCTATTACCAATCACATACAATTGTGATATTTTAGTTCCACATAGAACCAAAGTTTTAAAAACACTTTTTTTCTGAACTCTAAGAAGTCTATACATGTGCTAGGAAAACACATTCTAAACTTATTTTTATCTCCGTACTTCTGTAGATTTCCTAGGCCCAAAGTTAAATTATAATAAATAGATGAAAGTCACAAATTCCATATAAGATACACAAAAGAGTTCAAAGGTTAAAATTCTTAGTAGAGGTTTATATGTTTCAGAGTAATTTCATTAAAACTTTATATTCAAACACTCCCTAGTGGTTTTATGCCTATTAAATTATTTTTTTTAATCTGTGAAGTAAGGCACATGACATCAACTGATATATATTTAACGTTAGTATCTCTTTAGTCTACCTCTTAAAGAACTAGTATACATTTTCTGAGACCTGCTATTCCACCTTAACTATGGCTTACTAGATTACATTTGAATCATATAATGAAACTTTAGACTGGCATAATTCTAGGAATGGACATCAATTCTATAAGCAAAATCCAGTTCATATAAAAATAGGGTAATTTAAACACTTGTTTAGTTACTTTTTGTGAAGCATATGTGTACCTCACCAAGTAATACAATACTGTCCCAATCAGTGGTTTTCTTTGTTTTTGCCTAATACTAAAAAGGTATGATCCAGAGACCTGTAATGCAAAGTAAGCCTTCACTTAGATTCTTTGGTAACTGTCCATACATACACAGGAGAAATCCTTCTTTTAAATCAATAGCCTTTAACAGACAAAATTATACAGACAAAATTACACAGCTACTGCATCTTTGGACACATAAAAACAGCTCTTTTTAACAATGAAAAAACTTAAAACAAATATTGACTTAAAAGTCAAGGTCTAAATATGAGATATAAAAGATGTTTATTTTTCTAAGGAAAAAGGGAAAACTTGGCCATAGTTTTTTTTTTTTTTTGTCTTCCCTTATTCTTGACTAAACCCTTAAGCATTCCTTTTCAGTGGTTACAAGTAGGCTTCTATTATTGTTAAAGTGTTGGTTCCTAGTTTCTTAGCAACTGCTATTTTTTCTCTAAGGTATCACTGAGGCTTTTTGTAAAATAACAAGGAGCACAGTGATTGTTATGTACACATTCAGACTGATACTTTTATCCGGGATAGAAATCTATCCTTTTTCATATCACTTTTATGCTGTAGATAAAGGCATATATTAGTTACTGTTGAGTTTTTTGTTTTGTTTTTTTTTTTTAGTATAAAACTAAATGTTGTATGTATGTCTCCTTTCTTATGAGAGTTTTACTGACATTTAGGACGAGGTCCTGTCATTTTTACTGATATTTGCAGTATTTTTAGTCAAATTATTCACACAGCAGTACAATTACCATAAATTATGGTGGAGAGAATAGACATTTTTATATTTAAATTCATAAGACTGTAATAATATTTTTTCTTATCAAAGTGTTCTCCTTTCATAACTTATGTGAATTAAACTGAGTTTTTGCAGGGAATATTTCAGAAAGGTTCTAAGACCATTTTATTTACTTATGCTGAAATTTTGCTCAGGGCATATTCAGACTTGGTTACACTGACTAAAGCATGATGCTGTTTAAAGCTTTTTCATATTTTTTTCTTTAAGATTTAAGTGTATCTAGGGATACACTTTTAATTATTTTGGAGAGTTTAAGTTTATCTTATTTACCAAAATAATTTAAGTCACCATAATGATCCTGAGCAGGAAACTGGTGTACATTGAGGTATTAGTGATCCATAATACAACTAACCTGAGTAGCTGCAAGGCTTTGCTGTGCTCTGATGCATGTGTAGCATTGCCCTCAGGATGTGTTGGGCTGCAGAGATTTCTTGGCCACAGGGTACACACAGAATAAGTAGTCTCCAGGCAACTCGCACTAGGTAATGGCAGTTATGTCACCTGCATGTTCAAAAGGAGTGAACTCCTCAAAGCTCATATTATAATAAAGATAAATTCTTCTTACTCAATTGGTCTGAAGAAGAAGCTTATATATTCTGCAGAACAAGCTACCTCTCTATCACTGCTCTGCTTGGCTGTGGGCTGTGGTTTCCTCCCTCTGACCTTGCAGCTTCTCTGTTTTGGATTCCATAAGATACAGAGGGGTTTGAAAAGGGAGCACTTGTGGTTGTGTTAGCCTTGGGGCCATTTGTCTGAAGAAGGGGATAAACAGAATTAAGGTACAGGGGCAGCCTGTGCTGTTAAGTTGTACATATATATGTAAGTTTACCTTGTACATTTTTATTCCTTTTATATTCTTATATTTAGTTTCTTTTTGTAAATACAACTCTATTTTTGCTTCCAAGTTATGAAAGTAGTGAAATTGCTCTCTGGGGGACAGATTTCCAGAAAAGAGGATCCAATCCAACCCATAGCATATATTTTTGGTACCCAGTGTGGGGCTCAAACCCATGACCCTGGGATTTAGAGTCCCATGTTCTACTAACTGAGCTTGCCTCTTGTAAAATCAGTACCACAGGAGCATTTGCCTTTGCCAATAGTCATGGTGGGCACATGCTGCACAACTGCCACTTGTGCAGGCATGCTACATTGGGAAAACAATGTACCAAGGTGTGGCTGCATCTGGCCACATCGCTAGCCCTTCACTGGAAAAGGGAGAGGCTGTGCCAAGTGCAGGTACTCCCCAGTGGGTGTAAACATTTGTGTCATCTGTGATTTGCCAAGAAGAATGATAGAGCCAGGCACCTGTTGCCATTTTTTAAACACAGTTGAAAAATCAGGGGACTGGTGAACACCACTGCTGCCTAATGCACAAGAGCAATGGAAACTGGTGCTACCTCTGCCACTGCCACTGTGGAACAAATAGAAACTGCCACCACCCTTCAGGCTAATGGGAGAAGTTTTGCTGCTAGAGCCATCACTTGCCTCTCTGTTCCGCCCAGCACCCCTGCTGACTGTGCAGCATACCAAGCCAAACCTGGGAGCTACAAGGACTGTTCTGCCCCCTGAGATGAACATAGCAACTGACTGCTTTGCCAATAGTTGCATGTCACCCCGCTCTGCACTACTTGCTGTGATGAGGCTCAAAATGGCCAGTTGGAGCCACTGCCTGAAGCAACACTTATCCTTTCACCACTTTGCTTGGAACAAGTGGAGGGGCTGGAGCTGCTTTTCCTTAAGCTTTCCTGTACTGCTGAAGACTCTTTGCTGCCACTTTAAAATGGCAGGAGGGACTCACCACTGCTTTCCAGTGACAATCACAGCTACTCCCACAAAGAGCATATTAAGGGAAATCAAGAAAATAAGCAGGTATCTCCAGCCTTCCTCAAACTGAATTTTCCCCTCCAGACCCATAAAATACAATCAGGTAGAGCCTCAAGATATTCTTTCACCATATCTCAAACAAGTCAAAAGATGTGTGTGTTGGTTTGAGATATTTGGAGAATTTGAGTGAGAAATTAGACTATTGCCTGAGAGAGAGTTAAACACAGTGTGTGTCACTTCACCAAGTTTTACTGAGAAGGAAAAAAAATGTTTTAAGATATGTTCTCAAAACAATGAGATTTACAGTCTGCTTCAGTCTGTGTCTGGCTGCGGCTGCTTTCTCTTTGTCTCTCTGTCTCTTAGCTAATTCAGAGTAAAACGACTGACTTTTCTCCTACCACTAATCTTCAGCTTATCTGCAGCATCATCAGGNAAATATTTGCTTGTATATTTGCATTGCTGTAAATATAAAGCTTCATTTATTAACTTCCCGTTCCAGTGTTTTTTCTGAGTTTTAGCCCGGGTTTATAAAGGTGGGGGGACAGGTAACTGCAAACCCACTACAATGTGGTAAAGGATCAGGCTTACCAGCCAGTGATAAACCACAGCTTTAACAGGTTGAAGCACGAAAAACAATTGCATCCAGAATTCTCTTTTAACTTTTCCAACACTGTACTTCTCCAATCCAAAAGCTATTAATTTCAAATCAATTTGGGGTTCCTGGACAATGCACCATGCAATGCGTTGTGATTTAATGAGTGGGCAGATTGCTCTATTGCTCTGAAGGGTCAAAAGAAAATACTCACTAAATGGATGTGGGAATGCAAAATAATGAGGAGTCTGGCCTTACTTCACACAGTTGAGGAAAACAATCTAATACAGGTCTCTGGCTTTCATAGCATGGCAGCTGCCTCCCACAAGGGTTAAGAGATAGTGAAACATCTGGTTAGGGAATAACAGATTACCATGAATATTAATAAATGGGATTGTGCTTAATTATGCCAACCAGTTAGTATGCTTCTGATCAGCATGGTCAGCATTCTGCAGAGCTCATGTTACCAATGAGAATTTAAGCACGTTGTTTCAGTCTGATAAGAAAACACTATAAAAGGACTATCCTGTCACTAATAAAGGGTTCAACTTTATACATCATATTGGTATGCTTGTGTTGTTCTGGCCCTGCATGTGAGGATGAACCCAGCAGATGGAGAATTACAGAAAGTTTAAATGAAGAAGCAACTATCAAACTACAATGTTACAGTTCTACATAGTGGTGAGCATAGCAAAGCATATAAAATACACAAATTCATATCCAGCCTTGCCCCTGTCCTGCAACCTGAGCTTATTAGGCTAGAGCCTTCCAAGGCCTTCCCCACACAGGCCTCAAATGCTCCCTCCCTACCATGCCTCTCTACTCCTATATCAAAAGCATTTGTGACAGCATGAAATTCATCCTGGCAGCCCCAGCCTCTTCTGGCCTAACTGACAACATCACCAAGGCTGACAACCCGGCCCTTCTTCCCCCAGGAGATAAGGACCTAGACATTCTTCCTGTGAGAGAGAGGCAAGAGAAAAGGTAAGACATTGACTTTACAGCCAGTCTTTATAGGGATGCAGAATTATGAGTATGAAATACAAAGATTACAATTTCCAGTACATGTCCTACATGCTCTAGCTCCTCAAGGTCTGTAACTTTGTGGTCCTTAAAGGTACCATCCATCCTCAAACTGATGCAATATGGATATTTGCTCCACTATTAAATTCCATGGGCTGCAGGAAGTCAGCCTGCCATCTCACCACAGGTTTCAGGGTAGTCTCTGTTCTGGTGTAATTCTTCTCCTCCAGGTGTTTCTCTAATATCTTTCCTCTCCTCTGTTCCAGCTTGATCAGCAGGTTTTTCTCCTCTTAAATCACAGATGTGCTACCAGTGCCAGTGATTGGCTTCACATTGACCAGAGGTGGGTCTGACTTGGAGACAGGAGAGCTTCTAGAAGCTGCTCATAGGAAACATCCTTATACTCACTCCCTCACTACCAAAACCCAGCCACACACAAGGCTAACAGAGAAGATGTGTAGGATTTACTTGCTATCTATACTCATCTTCTTCTGTCTTAACAGTCATGTTTCTATTGTGCCATTTCTTATTGCCTTGTATTAAGAGACAAGAAGAAGCCCCTGCAACATCTGTATCTCTCACTCTCATTCTTACCGTCCAACTCCTTTCCATGGTGCAGAACAGTCATAAACATTTCTTATATATTTTTATTATCAGAAAAACTTCATTTTAATCCAGTGCAATTTCTATGGACAAGAAAGGAGTCAAAGTGATTCATAAAAACAGACCTACCAGTAACATAACAGAAAATTGTGATAAAATACTCTTGCACAATATAATGTCTTTCATTTTGTGTTTCAAATTGTTTTTTGTGGTTTGTTTATTCATTTGTCTGTTCATTTGTTTGTTTCTTTTAATTGTAGATAAAATGCATTCTCTATGAATGAAGAATTTTAACATTTATTTTTATACCTTTTCTACCCAGAAGAGCATTTCCCTTTCTATTTTAAGGTAATCAGCATAAAAATGGCAAAACTCTAAAGAAAATTAATATGCTAGATTTTAAAATTTACAGTCCAAAATATTGCTTTCAACTTAGTAAAAGATCAGATGGAAATATGGTTTTAAAACAGCACTCTAACCTCTTCAATCACTTATGTAGTGCCTTAATTTCTTTGCTGGACGTATAGATACCAAATTTGCACCATTTATGAGGATATTGTTTTGAAATATTCACAAAGCTAAGTTTCAGCTTCTTCTAAGGAGGTAGAAAGCAAACCATTCTAATCTGAAACAGTAAAATAAGAGAAAAAAATACTCTTAAACATACTTTTAATTTGCAACATTCTACTAAGTGAAAACCTAATATACATCATCACCTATGTTTTAGCCTACACAGCTTTAACTAAACAGAAATCTTAAAATAGGTTTTGAAATAGTAAATCAAATTCTTCTCTTAGGTTTACTGGGTAGAATTTCACTAGCTTCTATATGTCTGTGAAAATAGCTTTAGTCAGGACTCAGCAGAAACATTCTGTAATGAAAAGCCAAGGCTTAATCTTTGTATCATTTCACACTGTGAAATATACTTAAAAATGTTTTGGTTTATTTTAAGTGGATATGAGACAAGAGCAATGGAATTCTGTATCAGATAATTTGGAATCAGATCAGCGGCTTGTTAGCTCACTATGCCTTCTTACTGCAGTCATATCAGTCAAGAACACATTTGTAATATATAGAATTTGTGAAAAAAGAAATTTATTGACTGTGCAAAAGCTTGTTACCTTTGTCATGGTTTAATAGATACTATTAATGACAGCAAAATAAATTTTGTAAAGGTTCCAATATCTGTCATGTGCAAGAAAGTATTTTTGAGTTTGTATGTAACTAGCACTCATCCTATATGTGGTGGGTTAGGAATTTCCCCCCGCCCACACACAATTGAAATTTACCAGACCAACTTCAACAGCTTGGAAGTTAGATGAAGCTATATTTACAACAAAGAAAAAATTACGAGCATATATACCAAATATATTTACAAGTATTTACCATTATATAGAAATTAGAAATAATACAGAAATCCAAACTCCCTCTCAGACAAAGAAACTACTTAAAGGGGCTCAAGGAAAGGGCTTTCTCCCTCTATCTCCCTTCCCAGGCAGAAACCAGACCAACCAGTCAGCAAACCTTACATTGTTTTCTGTTAGTGGAGAGATTAGAGCAGAGTGAAGGAGAAGAGAAAGGAAGCATTTTCCCAGAACAAAGTGGGACAAATTGTATACTTTTTGGCTTTTTATCCCTTTTAGCAGACCAGTGGTTATTTTCTTTTCACAACGAGTGAAATAATGAGAGTAATATATTCTGATTAGCCTCAAAGCAGCACACTATAGCTACATGTCCTTCTAAATTGTCCCCCCACCCCAGCCCTTCTGTAGGTCCTCTTCTGATATTGAAATGCCACTATAAGGTCTTCCTAGAGCCTTCTTTTCTCCAAGCTGAACAACCCCAACACCCTCAGCCTGTCTTCGTAGCAGAGGTGCTCTAGCCCTCTGATCATATTTGTGGTCGTCCTCTGGATTCACTCCAGCAGGTCCATGTCCTTCTGTACTAAGCATCTGTCTCAGTTTCTTCCTATCTCAGATGGTACAAAAATGGTTATACATGTGCATACAAATCAATCCTTTAGTCAGGACCATGTTACCCAGAAAGTGGCTTATGTCACCTTAAATTAGGCACCATCATTTGGTGAGCTAAATAGTTCTTAAGCTCCATTATCTATGTGGATAAGAGCTTTATTAATTTGTTCATATATAAGCTTAGTAACAACTGAGATGTACACAAGTTTGACAGATATAAGACTTCGAGAGGCCTGCCCTCTTTGTAAAGGCAGATGAAATATACATGGGACAGTTTTGGGTAAAGAAGATAGCACTAAAGACCTGTGTTTAGGAAACTGATCTGAATGCACTCATATAGAATTATATTACAGTTAAACAACATAATCTTGAATTACATCTAACATATATTTCTAAGTTATTCGTAGACATATTAAAGAAAATACATTGACATATGCTTGCATAATTCTTTTCTGTAAAATATAGGACACAACCTCATTTAAAATTAAAGATAGTAGTGTTTCTATTCTTATCTTTACTAGAGAATATGACTTCTATGGGTCACTTTTCTTTTGAATATTGACATCCCTGCCTTTAAAATTGTGGATAATTTCAAGATATCTTTTCAATTAACTTCATAAAGAAAGTTTATGCAACTGTCTTCAGTTAATGTATGTTCTAATCTGCTGAAGCCCCATATTTTTCTATTACTGGGCCTACAGATGCTTACAGGTTCTCTGGTCCAGAGGTGTCTCTTGTGATGTTCCCAAATCACATCACTCTTCCCTACCCTGTAGTTAGGTTTCTACATAAAAGCTGTCAAAGTAAACTGAGTAAGAGATATGACATATACAGATAGATTCCTGACCTTGATGAATAGGGACTGCACTGAGATATCGCTACAGCACTTGCCAATATGTGAGTTATTTTTAACCTCATTTTATACTGACTAATAGTATCTGATCTGAGTATTGTTATACTAGAAATACTTTGAATTTCTGTGGAATATATAAAGCTGTTTCAGTCATACTTTTGGAAAAGACAAAAAACAAACTGAAAAACACCAGAATATTTCTTTGTGTATGCAAAACTGAATCTGTATGCAAAAAAAGTTAAAAGTAGCATTAGTAAGATAGCCATACAGTAATATTAATCAATAAAGTCTGCCACAAGGGAAAGGATCAGACACAGTCTGCTTCAGACATGAAGACAGAGCCCCTACATAAATAATATGGAATTTTACCTCAAGAGTTCAAGAAAATGTCAAGAGATTTTATTTGTTCTCAAGAAACACACAGAAGCTGAAGAGAGTAATTTTTCACTTTTTCAGTAAAATCTGATTGCATCAATTTGGAGGGAGAAACAGATTTTTAAAAGAGTATATTTCAGCCTGAGATATGGAGAGAGAAAGCAAGTTGTAATATTCAGAGAGATTTTGTAACCTTAACCTCAAGCTAAAGCCATCAGGACTTGCTCAATAATGGTGACAGCACATGATTAATTTCATTTATTTCATCTTGTCAAGGACAATTGTACAAAGACAGGGTAAAAAACCAACCTGTGCCTTTCTTGTCTATTACAATTCATAAATATCTTCAAAGTTAAATCTTTTTGCCAAGTTCTGCAGCTGAAAATGCTCGGGGAACATTTTTTTATTTTCTATAGACATAGTAAGAATTCTGAATGTATGATGAATTTCATTAAAAGCTTTTGGGCTTGTTTAATAATATTAGTCACAACATAGAGTGATTCAAGTGGATATTACATGGTTGCATGTTATTTTACAGTCTTTTCACATAAATAACTGAATCTGCATGAGTGGATTTTAACAAGTGTCATTATACAGACTTTTGTGATACTTGGTATATAACTTTGAAACCTTTAGCTTCCAGTAAAGCTTCATGGCTCAGACTCACCTGTGCCAGGGCTATGTTTTTCTCATTATTAAGTGTGAGAATAACTTTCCTTTCTTAGGTATTTGTTTTCATAATTCTGCTGTACTGAAAGTAGTAAAATATTATCCCAACTTTACAATTAGGTAAATCTCAATCTGCATTTTTTATGGATACCCCAAATAGAACCAAGAAGGAACTGAGTAGTTGGATGAGAAAAGCACTAAGATTTTATTTTGATTGTTTAGGGGGAGAAGTTAGAAATATAGAAAGAAAGAAAAAGAGAAAGAGGTGGTAAAAGCAGAGATAGCTACCACCACAGATACAGATTATGTCTTGCTGGTCCTGAAGTCTCTGATTGGTGGGGTGGCTCCAAACTTTCCTGCTAGCTTTGGGGTTTTATACTTTTTTTCTAATCTCATAAGTGGTCACTGTTTCTAATTCAGTTGCCATGCTTACAGTATGTTTGGTGTCAGCCCTGGTCTCACAGCTAGATACACATGCTGGTCCCTGTCTCATGGTAAGTTATGTGCTTTTTTCGGCTCCAAATTGCTGTGTCAGTCATCTGTGAGGGTCCACTCCATCAAAAGACTCATAAAAACTTGTCACACTGAGCCCCAGCTTGCAATCCAACACTCCTGAAAGCAGAAGGTGTGGCCTTGTCTCGTTTTCAGCTTGTGATCTTGTAGATAAGTAGCTATCTTCCTGGGACAATGGTGTGAAAACACCTCGGGACAAACAATGTTGAGGCAACATGAGGAAAACGAATTTAACTCCTTACAATAGGAAACTGCATTGAAGAAATATAAAAGACTTAACCCTACAATAACTTAAACATCATAGAACAGAATATTGAAAGGTCTCTTAATTAATTAAGACCTTCCATGGCCCAAGATTAAGTTTTTCTTAAATGTGGAATTTGCAGAGAACGAGTGAAACTGGATTACTCACCTTTCAGAAATTTAGACCCTTTGAATAGTTGGGTTTTTATTTGAAAGAAGAGGAATAAAAAAAAAAACAAACCAAAAACAACACCCCCCCCTAAATAGAACACAGAAAAACAAACAAACAAACGAAAACCAACCAACCAAACTAAAACAGTCACCTACCAAAGCACAAACCAAGTTTTTATTAATGCTATTTTACTGCTGTATTAGCTTCAAAAAAAAACTTTCAGAGATTCAGTCAGGTTATACCCACCTTTGATGTTAACATAAACAACTTCATCATTAGCAGGCATTCTTCAAACCCGCCATGTACATCAGTGCTGTTGAATGTGAGAAAAAGGATATCAGTAATAGAAGTCTTTCAGGTCTCTGACATACCTAATAGCTACTGATCATATCTTTAGCTTAATCTTCCTGGCTATTTGCAGAATCCCCATGCAAAGATAAGAAGAAACATGTACTAGAAAATCGCAGACACTATTAAAATAGTTTTGTTTGATTGAGTCACAGTTTTGCTTTCTGGCACAGCAGTTCTTCCAAGAAACATGGTTTTGGAAATGCACAGTTGTACAGTATGACTTGTATCAAACTATGATTTTCCCTCAAAGATTAAGATTATTCTTCTAATGATTTCTATTTTTTCTAAATTTATGTTTAGTTATTTATCTACAGTAGCCTTCTAAGAAGTCATTCACATGTAAGCAGTGTTACAGGCAAATGAGAGGTTTAACAATCCCCTGATGTGCATTCCAAATAGATATGGGATTACAGAGGTTCAAGAGCAGCCCAGTTTTTTGCATATATTTTTAAATGCTCCTTGAAAATTAATCATTCCAGGGCAAGCACAACTATGTGAAGATAAGAAACAAACTTTCCCACATTATGCAAATATCTACCCAAGTCAGAGAATGTCACTTCACTTCTGGAGCTGAGAGGTTCGCACATTTGAACTTCACAGATTTCAGCTCAGCTCTCTGTCCTTTTCTTTCCTGCCAGTAATTACTCTTAACTATGGCATTGTAACTCTAAGATACATGTGAGCAAGTGCATACAAAATCAGTCTTCACTTAGGCTTTCTCTGGATATTTTTCTCCCTTTCTATTCCTCCTACTGATGAATAGGTTATGACATTTAAATGTGCTTATGAATGGCATTCAACTCAGTCATTTTTTGGGGTTAAGGAATCATTTAAAATACAAGATGTGGCAAACAAATTCTATGACTGAGACAAACTCTTCTAAGTACAGTTTCTAATCAGTGTCATTCCAAATGTGGAAGAAAAGTAACATGTCTGTAAAGTTAGAAAACTTTCATTTTACTGACAGTAGGACAAGTTTTACAATGCCTGATGCATAGGTATTTTACATAAATAAACATAAATTATATTGTGTTTATTTTAATGCTTTTAAATCTAAGGAAATAGAGGACAGCCAAAGTCTAACTGATAAAAAATTGCAAATGCACTTCAAGACAACATGCTCCATAAAATATACATGAAAAAGCCTGATAGTGATAGAACAGTGATATGGGGATATGAAAGAATAGAGGGGCACATAGAATAGAATATTATGATTAGTTGTATACCTACACTGAGAACACAGAAACAGAATAGATGACTACAAAAGCATAGAGATAGATGACTAACAGGATACGCTGTACTCTTGCAAGGAACAGCACGAAAGCACTCCAAGGTTATCTTAAAGAACAGAGCAAGGATTATAGTGTCGTCTAGGAGAGGAAACAGTGGAAGAAACTGTGACTGGCACCCGTCATCAGTGAGGGAGGGTAGATGTCCACCAGGGATACACGTAGGCTTGGGTTGATAAGGATGTTGCAAGCTGTATGATTACCAAAATTCCAGGCAGAAGGTGAGAAGGACATCATGATGAAGACTATGCCTTCCTCCCGAAGACCACCTCCCACATTTTGGGGACCCCTGCCCATGATTCCTGAGGAGCACTACGCAGTCGCAGAGGACTGATAAGCTAATTAATATATGAAGCAAGAGTAGGCGGGTTTCAGTGATAAGAATGTATAGGCGTTATGGATATGCATGTCTTCAGTGTATAAATCCAGATGGCTTGCTCCCTTGGGTATGCACGCTTTGGAGGAAGGATCCCCTGTGCATCTTGCACAATAAACATACCTACTTTATAACTTTCTAGTTATAGAGTCCTTTTCCATATGTTAACAGCTTGCCTCCATGCACCTTGGAGGGGAAAAAAATTTAGATTGAACTCCACTGAACATTTACAGCAAAAACAGGTTTTGTTTTTCTGTTGTTTTTTGGTTTGGTTGGTTGGTTGGGGTTTTTGTTTCATTTTGTTTTGGTTTTCATTTTTGTTTTTAATTTTGGATGAGATGATTTGTTTTGCTTGGTCTCCAGAAAGATCTGTGCCCTTGAATGTTAATTTAGGCCAAATATAGGTTGTATTTTTCACTGGAAACATGAGAGCTGGGTCAGAGGTCAGTTTCTTCTGTTACAGAAAGTAAGCTTGAAGGAATTAGAAGAGATGAGCTCCACAGAGAAAACTGTAGAGTTTGTGTTATGGCTAAGGGATGGTATCATTCACTGTTAATACTGAGAGTAGTATAGATATTTTTCTTTCTCCACCCGTGGCAAATTGATTTTCTGGGATACTAACACAAGCAAAGGAGATGCTTAGGGTACAAGTCTGCCATAGGTCTTCTGGGAAGCATTAATCTGCTGATTCAGTAAAGTCACTTGGAGAGCTCTTACTAACTTGCAGGAAGACAAAGTTTTCTGCATACTCTGAAGATCTTGGCTTTGAGATGAAAACAAAGCACCATCAAAACCGGGCAGGTATAAAGCCACTCTTTTTCACCAATCCTAGAATCATAGAATCTTAGAATGGTCTAGGTTGGAAGAGACCTCAAAGATCATCCAGTTCCAACCCCCTGCCACAGGCAGGGACACCTCCCACTAGATCAGGTCACTCAAGGCCTCATCCAGCCTGGCCTTGAACACATCCAGGGAGGGAGCAGACACAACCTCCCTGGGAAACCTGTTCCAGTGCCTCACCACCCTCACTGTGAAGAATTTCTTCCTAACATCCCATTCAAATCTCCCCTCTGACAATTTGACCCCATTCCCCCTCGTCCTGCCATTACAAGACCTTGTGAACAGCCCCTCCCCAGCCCTCCTGTAGGCCCCCCTCAGATACTGGTAGGCTGCTATAAGGTCTCTTCTCCAGGCTGAAAAGCCCCAAGAGAAGCCTTCTCTTCTCCAGGCTGAAAAGCCCCAACTCTTTCAACCTGTCCTCATAGCAGAGGTGCTCCAGCCCTCTGATCATCTTTGTGGCCCTCCTCTGAACTCTCTCCAACAGTTCCATGTCCTTCTTGTGCTGGGGGCTCCAGAATTGCACACAGTACTCTAGGTGGGGTCTGACAAGAGCAGAGTAAAGGGGGAGAATCACCTCCCTTGCCCTGCTGGTAATGCCTCTCTTAATGCAGCCCAGCACACAGTTGCTGTCTGAGCCGCGTGTGCACACTGCAGGCTCATGTTGAGCTTCTCATCCACCCAGACCCCCAGGTCCTTTTCCTCAGAGCTGCTCTCCAGCCACTCACCACCCAGCCTGTATTTGTGCTTGGGATTGCAGCGACCCAGGTGCAGGACCTTACACTTGGCCTTGTTAAATTTCATGAGGTTAGCCTGGGCCCACCTCTCCAGCCTGTCCAGGTCCCTCTGGATGGCATCCCTGCCCTCCAGCAAGTCAACTGTGCCACACAGCTTGGTGTCATCTGCAAACTTGCTGAGGGTGCACTCGATTCCTCTGTCCATGTCGCTGACAAAGATGTTAAACAGCACTGGTCCCAGCACTGACCCCTGAGGGACGCCACTTGTCACTGGTCTCCAGGTGGACATTGTGCCCTTGATCACCACTCTCTGCGTGCGACCATCCAGCCAATTCCTTATCCAGCGAGTTGTCCACCCATCAAGTCCATGTTTTTCCAGCTTGGTGACCAGGGTGTCATGTGGGTCAGAGTCAAAGGCCTTACTCAGGTCCAGGTAGATGACATCTGTTGCCCTTCCCTTGTCTACTGCTGCTGTGACTTTATCATAGAAAGCCACCAGATTTGTTAGGCATGATTTGCCTTTGGTGAAGCCATGCTGGTTGGCATCAGGCACCTCTGCTTTCTTCTCCATCTGCCTTAGCAGAGCCTTGAGGAGGATCTGCTCCATGATCTTGCCAGGCACAGAGGTGAGGCTGACTAGTCTGTAGTTCCCAGGGTCGTCCTTCTTTCCCTTCTTGAAGATAGGTATTATATTTGCCTTTTTCCAGTCAGCAGGAACTTCCCCAGTCTGCCATGACCTTTCAAATACAATGGACAGTGGTTTGGCAACTTCATCTGCCAGTTCCTTCAGGATCCGTGGGTGGATCTCATCAGGCCCCATGGACTTGTGCATGTTCAGGTTCCTTAGGTGCTCTTGAACATGATCTTCAATTACAGTGGGCAGGTCTTCACTTCCCCAGACCTTACTTTTGCCCTCTGGAGTGGACTTGGAGGCCACATCAATTCATGCACTCAATATAGAAAAGCTCTTGTTAAAAAATGGAGAAAATAAAATAGCGCGCGAGTATGGCAGATGTGAAGACCCGTCTATATTTTTTTTCTTATATTAGCAAAATGCCTAATTTTACTAAATATTTTAATTTTTTTTTCTTTCCTGAGTGAGAAATGTTTTCTCCTTTCAGATTTTTAATAACTAAAATTTCTCCTACGTTTTCCTGAGTGAGAATAATCTGAAGATTTAAACATATGGATTTATTAACTTTGGAAAACTCCAGAGTTACCCAGTAAAGTAAAAGGCCTCAATGATAATTCATTTAAAACAAGTAGAAGTCCTCAAATTCTTCTGTAGCTGATCTGCAGGGTGAAACAGTCAATTGCAGAAACAGAAAATCATTTAAACTCATAACTAAGGCATTAAACCAAAAGAATTTGCAATGAGCAAAAAAAAAAAATTGCATATTATTTTTAATCTTCATTCTTGTTGTCATCATAACATGCCATGAAATTATAAATAAATAATTTTGTACATTAAGACCTAAGCAACCTTTATGAAAGGTTGAGGTTTTGCTTTGGTTTGGTTTGGGTTTTTTTACTTAGTTTTAACAGTGAATACTAGAATATAATTATAGTATTTTAACACAAGAGGTCAAAATGTTTCAGTGTGCCATTGAAGAGATTAATATAAATAAAACCATAGTTTACTTCAAGTTTCAGGATTAAGACTTTACACATCATTTATCACATGAAATGTAAAACAATCTTATAGGTGTTTGGACAGTAGCTTTTGGTTATAATAACCAATGGGTTTCTGAAAAAAAATAGCTCTTGAATATATTAAGGAAAATTTTGTTCTAATCAATGATGGGGTGGGATTTCTTCTTTTTTTTTTTTTTTTTTTTTGTAGGGAAAAATAGATTTCAGCCTTNTTATAGTAGGGAAAAATAGACTTCAGACTTGCCATTGTCAATTAAATGCATAAGATAGATGTACCATTGTTATGTTTTTGGTGGAAAGGGCAGATGTGATTTTAAAAGAAAGCAATGTTCAAATCTCTTCAAACAAAATTGAAGCCTTTAAAATTTTAGATGCAGCCACAGTTTGAATAGAAGTGTAGATAAAACTAATCCCATGAAAGCAGAGGATATCTTAAAGAATCCATTACAATCTTTCAGACTTTTATTCTTGTAAAGTGACAGCACTGAAGGTAACACTAAAGGTGAATGAAGGAAAAGGTGGCAAAAATGTGGAAGGAGAAGAGAGAACTGGAAATGTACTAAGCGCTTACACAATATTGATGTAACTTGCAGAATGAGCCCATTGGCTTTGCATTGGTTTAATGGAAAAACTACTTTAAAAAGTGAAAATGATTGACATCCTAACCACAGCATTCAAGATTGTATATATTACAACTTTCACATTCTGTGCACAACATTTGGATCCACTTTATCAGATTTAGGGTAATGTTTATAAACTGCTACTAAAATTATTACTACCTCGTTTCCAGAATTATCACAATAGCAAGAGCAATACTGTCTCAGATAATTATTTTTCTAGACCACATAAATGTACTAAATTAATACTACAGACACAGATGTCAAGCACGTGAGAAATTTCACATATTGCATAGGAACTACTGAAATAATGTCTCAAAGAAATAAACCAAGATCAAAACATCAGAAAAAAAGGGAAAACAAGTCAAAACAAAAGTAATGAGAACAGTAGCAGCAATACTGTTATGTAAACCTGTAGTGATGTTAACATTGGCATATCACTCAAAGTAAATACTGGAATTACAGAATGAGTAGTTCAGGTTTGAAGGACTGCACAATAATGATGAATGAAATAATAACCATTTCTGTCTTGCCTAAAGTGTATTATACTATGATCAGGAGTAATTTCAAGACACTTGGAATTTCCTTAAAGTTTTCAACATGGTAATTAGCCAATACAGGTGATTAGAAGAACATCTTTAATAGCCAAGTAAAACAAAACAAATTTTATTTTCCTTCTTTACTTCCTTCCTTACTTCAGCAGTGCATATTAATAATTTAAGAAACAGGGTGTCCCAGTAGAATTTCACTATGTCAAGCCCCATTTATGCTATGCACTGCACAAGCCAAAATGATGAATTTGACCAGCACAGTGTTATTTGCTGCCAATAAAGTACAAGGAAGAGAAATTATAATAGAGAGTTATGTGGTTTTGGTAAGTTCTAATATAGACAGATATCTCATGTATTTCTGTAACTCACTTATCATAACAAGTAATTATGTCTTAAATAGATATCTGTTCCAATTCTTAAAATTTAAACCAAGTAATAAGACCAATTAAGGAAAAACTAGAAGCAAAAGAAAGAAAATAAATCTATATAACATGATTTTATGACAGAATAGTTTTAACTGAAAGAAAGCAAATCTTTAATTTCCTTGAATTTTCTTTATTTACTCCTATCCTTTTAAAAGTATCTAATCACTATCTGCAAATTTGTTCTTCCAACCCTACTCAAAATATTACAATTTCTTTCTTTATTTTTGATATGAATATTTAATAATAGAATACTGGAGCAGAAAAGAAGCCTTATTTAAATATATTACAGAAAGCATGGGCTACAGAAACAAAAAGAGAACACTTTTGTAGAAAATTTTTTAAATCCATACAGTAAGGCATGATGTGTGCTAAGATTTTTGACTGATTAAAGGAAAATAAAAGAATTTATACTGAAAAAATTTAAGACATTGATATTCATGTTCCATTGAGAAATATCTCTTACACACAAAATCTTCAGATTATTTTTAAATATGGAGGATTGCTTTGATTTATGTTTCTTGTATTTTCTATTTTTTTTTAATAAGTCATGAAATGATGATTTTCTTTTAGAAATCCTCAGATTTTACCCTGTCTACAAGAAGAAAAAAAAAGTGATAGAAGTTCCTTTATTAAAGGGGAAAATAATCAATGTCTCTAATTACTCTCCTAGTATTAATTCTCCAAAAGTATGTGATCTTATGCGTGTCTAATACAATTACACAATGATTGTGAAGCAGAAAGCAGAAAAATCTTTACTTGTAAAAATCCCGAAAATATAAAGGTAAATGATAAATAATCTGCAAGTTAGTAAGAGGTTTAGCCACCTTTTCTGTGAGGAGTGTGAACTAATTTAATTTGTTCAGATGATTTAGTTAAAGATTATTTGCTGAGATGTGAGATTCTGCTGAAATGGAAACCTGCCTTTATTTCTCCAGAAGAAACACAGTGTAGTAGGTTAGAACTGGGTTGAGCTGGGGTTATGTTGTGTTTTGCGGTGCTGCAGCTAAGCATTGATAAGCAGCAGTGTTGTGACTACTGCTGGGCTGAGCACCCAGGCTGGGGGTTTTGGGGTTTTTTTGTTTTTTTTTTTCCAACATCTCCCCGCCCCAAGATGCTAGGAGGATCTAGACTGGCCAAAGGGATATTCCATACCATATGATGTCAGCTCAGATATAAGAAGGAGGTAATAGGAGGAAGTTTGGGGGGAAGATTCGTCTATGGCGTCGGTCCTCCAAGAGTAACCATCAAGCGTAGAGAGCCCTGCTTCCAAGACCAGAACATCATCCATCTGATTGGGAAGTAGAGATTAATATCTCTCTCTGCTCTTGCTTCCGCGCGGTCTGTTGCCCTTTGCTTTATTATTATTATTAAAATTGCTTCTATTCTATAAGCAGCCTTTGTTATATTTTTTTTCCCCTTCTCCCCTGCCCTTTTAAGAAGGGGAGTGATAGAGTGGCTCTGGTGGGCGTTTGGCCCCCAGCTGGGGCAAAACCACCACACACAGGTGTATTGGAAGAAAAAAAAGATATAAAAAATAACATATTTCCTAGAAATCTTTTATAAACATGAAAGGAAATGAAAAAAAAATAAAATATAGAATATAAATAGAATCACACACAAGTTTATAAAATGGAATTGCAATTATGAATACAGAAGAGCTGAGGTATCAAGTAAGGTAAGATTTTATTAACACTATCCCATGTGTTATTTTATGAAAAAAAGAAAGAATTGTTAAACTAGTTCTGTCAACATCTAGCCTGTCTAAGGCACTTTTTATTTCTCAGTGATTGATTCTGTGATGTTATGAATTAATTTGCAGTGTCAGTTGTGTATTCCTATTTTTCTCTGTTATGATGACATTGCTTTACCCACTTCTTGATTTATTTCTGCTTGTTCTTTTTCCAGTAAAGGCTCAGCACTCTGCAATGTGTACTAGTTCAAAGAAACATTTTTTGAGACTGGGTGCTCAGTACTACAGGTCAAAGAAAGATAAACAGTGCATCACTGCCAAAAATACAGAATTTAAAGGAAAAAATTTAAAGGCAAAAACACCCAACATAACAAACAAACAAACAGATGCCCACCATATGCAAAGTTACATGGAAGAGAAAAGAAAAAAAAAAATTAAAAAGCATGTGCTAGAGAACTACCTAGCATATATTACATAAGCAAATAGAAGTGGATATGTCATATATGTATATGTGACAGGGTTCTGAGGCCTGTCTGTCTCTATTCAGCTCTCCAGGGTTCCTTGAATCCAACCCACAGTCCCAGTATCACATTTCAGCCCACTCATATCTGTCAGTCCATGCCTCATACATGTTGCAGCATGTCCCATTATCTGCTCCACAACACCCTGCCCTGCCCAGTGATGAGTCTCATTGAGTCAACCCTACCTACGGGCTGATGTCCCAGTCCAGAATCAGCCTGTCCCTTTATTCAAGGCAATGACAGAGATTATTTAAATGTCCCTTTTTTGTCCTGCTGCCACCTGGGACAGTGGAATAGGCCTTGGCTGCCAGGTTCTGCCCTGCCTATTCCACCATATCCCCTTCTGCTCCTGAATTCATCATGGGCAACCTGGACCTGAGCCAAGACTTTGACACTGTCCTGCACTACATCATGGCCTCCAAGCTGGTGAAACATGGGCTTGATGGATGGATCACTAGATGGATAAAGAACTGGCTTGATGGCTACACAAAAAGAGTGGCTGCCAATGGTTCCATGTCCAAGTGGAGACCAGTGACAGAGTCCCTGAGGGATCAGTCCTGGGACCAGTCTTGTTTAACATCTTTGTGGGTGACATGGACAAAGGCCTTGAGTGCACCCTCAGCGAGTTTGCTGATGACACCAAGCTGTGTGGTACAGCAGACACGCTGGAGGGCAGGGATGCCATCCAGAGGGACCTAGACAGGCTGGAGAGGTGGGCTCAAGCCAAACTCATGAGGTTCAACAAGGCCAAGTGCAAGGTGCTGCATCTGGGTTGAGGCAATCCCAAGCACAAATCCAGGTTGGGCAGCGAGTGGCTGGAGAGCATCTCTGGGGAGAGGGACTTGGGGGTGCTGGTGGATGAGAAGCTCAATATGAGTCAGCAGTGTGCACCTGCAGCTGAGAAAGCCAACCAGAGCCTGGGCTGCATCAGGAGAAGTGTGGCCAGTAGGTCGAAGGACGTGATCCTCCCCCTCTGGTGAGACCCCACCTGGAGTACTGCATCCAGTTTTGGAGCCCGTATTACAAGAGGGATGTGGACATGCTGGAGCATGTCCACAAAAGGGCCATGAGAATGATCAGAGGGCTGGAGCACCTCTCCTATGAGGACAGACTGAAAGAGTTGTGGCTGTTCCATTTGAAAAAGCGAAGGCTCTGAGTTGACCTTATCGTGGCCTTCCAGTATCTGAAGGGAGCCTACAGAAAAGCTGGGGAGTGACTTTTTAGGCTATCAGGTAATGACAGGACTAAGGGGAATGGAGAAAAGCTGGAGGTGGGGAGATTCAGATTGGATGCAAGGAGGAAATTCTTCAGCATGAGTGTGATGAGAGCCTTAATGGGTTGCCCAAGGAGGTGTCTGGGGTCACATCCCTGGAGGTGTTTAAAGCCAGGCTGGATGAGGCTATGTCCAGACTAATTTAGGGTAGGGTGTCCCTGGGCATGGCAGGGCTGTTGGAACTAGATGATCCTTGTGGTGTCTTCCAACCCTGACTGATTCTATGATTCTATGATTCTTAGGTGGTCACCCAGGCTTTATTTCTGCCGTTGGAAGATGGCCAAGGAAAAATTGTGGAAGAAGTAATAGTAATATTAAGAAAGTCTCTCTTTCTCTCTACAGGTCTGCATTTCAGCTGTGAATTCCACAAAGTTGAGTGAATCCAAGAGAATATGTTCTGTTCCCCACCTGTATGCTCCCATGTTTCAGACATGAGGAGCAAGCACTTCCTTGTCCAAAGGAGAGAGTCTGAGTGGTACACACCACAGTGTACCCTGTGGTTTTACTCACATGTGGCTTGGCAAGTTGAACCCAGAACAGTATAAACTTTAGTAGATACAGGTGCACAGTGTACTCTGAGGTCATAAAACTACAAGTCTGTATTTGTGGTGTGGCAGGCGAATCCTAACAGCTGGATGTGTTGGAAACAGAGCGTTGGAATGCAAGCCACAATTTGCTTTAATTTGTAGGGGTGGAAGGAGCCACTGGAATTGACTGCCTTAGGGATGCAAACACGGTCCCATTTGGACTGATTCACACAATGTATCTTCTAAGAAAGCAACTCAAAAATCATCCAGTCTGACCTTTGACTCAGTACTGAAGGGTGAACACTACTGTGTCCCTAAGTGCCAAATCCACATTCCTCTTGAACATCCCCAGTGATGGTGACTTTTCCCCCCTTCCCTACTAGAGGAAGATAAAAAGAAGGAAAGTGGAAAATTTTAGTTGAGTTACACACAATTACTTACTACTCTGTTGTAGAGATACCAGTTTGCACCAAAAGGCACAGAGGAAGGAGGGGGGAATAAGGGATATACCAGATTGAAATTTGTACAGGAGCCTCTGCTACATGAAAAATTAAACCCAAAAGAGAGAGAGCCCAGACCCTATCCCACAAAAACTAACTAGATATCATATCATGAGTGTCACATCATGCAACCTGCATTGTTTAGAACACCGTGGGATATATATGTTTATACATATGATGTGCCTGAAATTTTTACACTGATAAATACTTGGCCTTGTATTGGTTTTATTTATCCTTGATTTTCATAAAACTCATGAAGAAATGTTCTAATGATAAATTATTTGCAGCAAATCTTGGGGCTTGTGTTCTCTCATATTGTATAACTTGTATAACATAATGAAAATATATATATATATATATATTAGTCCAATAGTTTTATGGCTTTTCTAAGTCATAAAGGAATGTTGAAATGTATTCACTTCTGAGTAATGGTAGACTATGTAGACCTATGTGTTGATATAATTGAATTGTTCATAATTTGAGTTATTTCATTTAAGTTTAGCTGTGGTATTTCTTCATTGAAAGGTAGATAAAAATCACTATTGAAATAACATATTTATTTTCTGGTATAGTTGCATGTTATTTGCCCTATTTCACTTAATCATAGAATCATAGAATGGTTTAGGTTGGAAGAAACCTCAAAGATCATCCAGTTCCAACCCCCTGCCATAGGCAGGGACATCTCCCGCTAGATCAGGTCAGATAGCAGCAAAACTCATGGTACAGGTATAAAACCTAAACATGAAAAGTAACAATGATATTGGATTAAATTTAGGAAATTCTGGAAATTTTTTACAGAAACAAAGATGACACCAAGCTAGGAGCAACTGTTGATCTGTTGGAGGGTAGGAGGACCCTGCAGAGGGACCTGGACAGGCTGCATGTGTGGGCAGAGGCAAATGGTGTGAGATTTAACAAGGCTAAGTGTAGGGTTCTACACTTCGGCCACAGCAAGCCCAGGCAGTGGTAGAGGTTGGGGACAGAGTGGCTGGAGAGCAGCAAGAAAGATAGGGACCAGGGGGTGCTGCTAGATAGTAGGCTGAACATGAGCCAGCAGTGTGTCCAGGTGTCCAGGAGAGGCAATGGCATCCTGGCCCATATCAGGAATAGTGTAGCCAGCAGGAGAAGGGAGGTTATTTTTCCCCTGTACTCAGCACTGTTCAGGCCACACCTTGAGTACTGTGTCCCATTCTGTTCCCCTCAGTTCAAGAGAGATGTTGAGGTACTGGAATGTGTCCAGAGAAGGGCAACAAAGTGGGTGAGGGACCTGGAGCACAAGTTCTGTGAGGAGAGTCTGAGGGAGCTGGGGTTGTTTAGCCTGGAGAAGAGGAGACTCAGGGGTGACTTCATTGCTGACTACAACTACCTAAAGGTAGCCAGGTGGGGGTGGATCTCTTCTCCAAGACAACCAACAACAGAACAAGGGGACAGAGTCTCAAGTCATGCCAGGGGAGGTGTACGCTAGATATTAGGAGGAAGTTCTTGACAGAGATAGTGATTTGCCATTGGAATGGGCTGCCCAGGGAGGTGGTAAAGTCACCATCCCTGGAGATGTTCAAGAAAAGACTGGATGGGGCACTTAGTGCCATGGTCTAGTTGATTGGATAGGGCTGGGTGATAGGTTAGACTGGATAATCTTGGAGGTCTCTTCTAACCAGACTGATTCCATGATTATATGATTTTATTCAGATTAATTTTATTTACTTTGGGTTTTTTGTTTTGTTTGTTTGTTTGCTTGGTTTTGTTTGATTGATTTTTTTTTCTTCTTTAGTAATTTCATAGAATCATAAAATTGTATAATGATCTGGTTTGGGAGTGACCTCTGAAGGTCATCTAGTCCATTCCCCTCTGCAGTAAACAGGGACATCCTCAACTAGATCAGGTTAATCAGAACCCTGTCAAGCCTCACTTTGAATATCTCCAGGGATGGGGTCCCAATCACCTCCTCAGGCAACCTGCTTCAGTGTTCTACTACCCTTGTAGTAGAGGGTATTCCTAACATCCAGGCTAAATCTGCTTTTTTCTAGTTTGAAGCCATTACCCCTCATTACATCACTACAGGTCTTCAAAAACAGTTTCTCTACATCCTTCTTGTAGGTACTGAAATTATGCTACTAGTTGTCCTCAGAGCCTCTGCTTTTCCAGCCTGAACAACCTCAGCTCCCTCAGCCTATCTTTGCAGCAGAGGTGCTCCAACTTCCTGATATTTTTTGTGGCCCTCCTCTGGACCGGCCCCATCAGGTCCACATCCTTCCTATATTGCAGTCTCCAGACCTGGACACAGTACTCTAGGTGAGGACTCACCAGAGCAAAGTGGCAGAATTACTTCACTTGATCTACTGGCAAGACATCTTTTGAAGCAGCCCAGTAAGTAATTTGCCTTTTGGGCATCAAGTATACACTGTCTGCTCAGGTCCAGCTTCTCAGATGACTACACACCTTGTCTTTGCTTACAGTGGCACTTTGACTCTCTGATCTCCATCTTGTGGGCCATCAACATGAAAGCCATGAGAAGGGTTGCCAGTGTAGTCTGAGGCAAAAAAGTTGTTGAAAATCTCAGCCTTCACCTCATCCATTGATACCAGTTCACCAATGTTGCTTTCTTTAACTTTCTTTTTCTGATTTACGTACATGTAGAAGCCTTTCTTGTTTTTATTTACATCCTTTGCTAAGTTCAGCTTCATCTGCACCTTGGCCTTCTTGACTTTGTACCTACACAACCTGGCAACTTCCCTATACTCCTCACAGGATGCTTGTCTTTTCTTCCATTTCCTGTGTAGTCCCAACTTGTCCTTCAGTTTGACCAGCAGGTCATGACTCAGTCATGATGGTCTCTTGCTTTCCTTGCCTGATTTCTTACATGTGGGGATTGAGATCACTTGTGCCCTATAGAAAGCATCCTTAAAGATCTGCCAGCTCTGTTCTGCTCCCTTGTCCCTGAGGGTCACTTCCAAAGAGTCCTATTTACTAACTCCTTGAAGAGCTGGAAATTTTCTTTCCTAAAATTCAGAGTTTTAACTATGCTTCTTATGGAGCTCATTCACCACTTAGGGCAGTGAACTGCACTAGCATATGATTTCTGCAGCCCAGGCTGCCTTTGACTTTGACATCCTTAATGACTTCACTTGCATTTGTGATCAACAGGTCAAATAACACATCCTCTCATGTAGGGCTGTTAATTTCTTGTTTAAGTAGTTGTTATCTAGACACTCCATGAGTCTCTTGGATTGCCTACAGCTAGCTGTGCTACTTCTCCAACAGTTGTCAGGGTTGTTAAAATGCTCTAGAAGGGTTACAATACCTTCTGGATCTGCAGTAAGAAGGCTTCATCAGTAGGGTCCCACCAAATTTCCATAATTGCCACAATGTTGTAGTTTTCCTATATCAGGGTGGCTTCCAGCTCCCCTTGTCTGTTGCACATACTGTGTGCATTGGTATAGAGGCACTTCAGCTGGGTTGGTGGCCATATCATCTTCTTAGAGGGGAACCCCACTGTTCCCTAAGGTGTTTCATGGGAGCTACCCTCCTGTCTCCTATTACCTCAGAGGCTTCTGGCTCAGTTCCACAAGTCCTTGCTTTTGCTGCACTGTTCACAGAATGCTTCAGGGCAACAGGTTGAGGGCTTTTACTACCATTGCATCCTTCCAACCCTGGTGTGTCTTCCTGCCACTTGTCACAGAAAATTTTGATATTATTGTCACCATCTCCCAACTCAAGTGAAAAGTCAGACTGAAGGCTGTCTTTAGGCTCATCTCTAGTGTGCCTGGTTGTAACCCACTTCCTCTACAAGCCTAGTTTAAAGCCCTTTCAATAAGTCCTGACAGCTCATGTGCCAGGATCTTTCCCTCCTCTGACGGGGGCTACTAGAATACACATAATATGGCATAATATGGCACCCTGGTGCCATATAAATTTCCCCAAGGTCAAAAATCCCAAAATTCTTTTGGCAGCACCAGCCTCTGAGCCACTTATTAATCATACACAATTTCTGTTCCTTTCAGTATTCCTTCCTGCCACTGGGAGTATTAATGAAAAAATTATCTGTGCCCCCAATCCTTCAACCAGTCTCCTCAGTGCTTTGAAGATGGTTTTGTTTGCTTTTGCACTTCTGCTTTTGACCTCATCACTTACCACCTGCATAACTAGTAAGGGATAGTAAGTGTAGCTTTCTGGTAACATCTCTGACCCAGGCCCCAGGAAGGCAGCAGACTTACCTGTGGGAGGGATCCAGCCAACATATGGGACCCCCTGTTCCACTCAGAAGGAAATCACCAGTAAAAATTACCCTACTCTTTAAGGGTACATGTTCTAATGCAAGGGGCTTTAGGCAACCCCCTAGATGGTATCTCTTCCGCGTTCTCATTTGCTTCACCCTCAGCTTCCAGTGCCCCATACCTGTTGTGCAAAGGCAACTGGGAGGGTGATGGGGGGGGTGGAGGGGTTTAACTTGCCTCTCCTAAGAGGGGCCCATATACCTTCCCCCTGTTTCTTGGGTCATCTGTCTCAGCTGGTGGGGGGCGGTCCACAGAGCCTGAGTCTACAAGTATAACTCCATTTCACATTCCCTTATAGTCCTTAGTCTTATCACTTCTTCCCTCAGCTCAGCCACTAGGCTGAGCAGATCATACACCTGTTCACATCTAACAAAGGTGTTGTCTCTGCCATCCTCCATTTCAAGTGCCAGGCTCTGGCACTCTCTGCAGCCAGGGGCCTGAGCACATACATGTTTGTGTATGGCCTCTGTCTGGATAGCCACAGTTTTTCTAATGATAGACTTTGGCTGAGCCGTAACCATGGCTGGATCTCTTGGGACAACTGACCTTACAGGCTGCTGGGACACACAAGGAAGACTCACCTTTGATGGGCTTGGTTAGTACACAGGAATCACAAATCCCTACACTTCTAAGAATTTAAATAGCCCATGGTGGCTGAGGCTTATCCTACACCTGTCCCCACCTCCCTTTGCAACAGAAACTGGAACCCAGTAGGGGCCTGCCTGTTTCTCTGAGCTTCCTGTTTACAAAAAATGCCCACATGGTCACTGAATTAAAAAACACACTGATTTCCCAGTCTGCTGTTGGACTGACTGGTTACAATAGTGGTCACTTGGCTGTTCTAAGCAATTGATTTGTTTTGAGGTAGCAGATAAGAGCAGGCTGGAGACACGTAGACAATTTCTAAAAGATTTTCTAAGGCTAAAGGTGAAGTAGTTGTAGAGAAATTCATGACTTCTTCCTTCCAAATTAATTTATCAACAGATACAGGATGGTCCTACTACTAAGTTTACATATAAAGGAATACAAAGTAATGCAATGATACTTTAGATTCTAGAAAAGATATAATGAGAGACATAAGATCACTGTTAAGATATTTCAGTTATGTTGAACTATAAAAGAGAAATAGCAAGGAGAAATATCAAGAGGTTCTGAAAAATGCATCTGATAAAGACTTGGCTCAAAGAATGGTGCCAGAAATGCAGTTTAGGGTTTATTGACCATGTGGAGGTCTACACTATACCTGGCCTGCTGAAGCCAGATAAGGTTCAGATGACTGTGAGGGGAAAGAGGATCCTGAGTCACGAGCTGTCAGGGCTCATTGAGAGGGCTTTAAATTAGATATGAAGTGGTAAAAGGACAAAACCATGGTGACCTTAGGAGTGACATAACAATGCAGGAGGTAAAAATCATAGCCTAGACAAAAAGCATCTGTACTTCATTGAGGGCTCCAAGTACATCAGCAGGAGCCCATCCTTTATATAAATGCATGCATCATTGGCAATAAACAGGAGCTGGAGATGCTGGCATGCCTGCAGTGCTATGGTCTGATCAGCATCGTGGAAACATGAATCCTATGATTGCTGTGTTGGACTAGAATGGTACAAGCTCTTTAGGAAGGACAGGCAAGGGAGATGTGAAGAAAGTATTGTTCTCTGCACTAGTGACAAGCTAAAGTGCACAGAGCTCCACCTGGTGAGTGATGAAGACTGCCTATGGGTTACAATGAAAGGAAAGGTAGAGGACATTATATCAGGGGTCTGCAACAGACCATATAACCAAGAAGACCAAGTGGATGAACCCTTCATACATAGATAGGAGTTATTGCTCATTTACAAGCCCTGGTCCTCATGGACAACTTTAATCACCCCAGCATCGGTTGGAAAGACAACACTGCAGGGCATAAGCAATTCAGGAGATTCCTGGAATGCATTGATGATAACTTCCTCCTTCAAGGACCAACAAAGACAGGTGCCATGATAGACCTTGTCCTCACCTACAGGGAGAGGCTAGTTGGGAATGTGAAGTTCATGAGCAGCCTTGACTGTAGTGACCATGAGATGGTGGAATTTGAGATTCTCAGGATAGTGAAGTGGAAGGTGCTCAGTAAGCTTGAAACACTCCTCCTCCCCAGACAGAGGCCACACAAAAACATATACACATTCAGGCCCCTAGCTGCAGAGAGTGCCAGAGCCTCGCACTTGAAATGGAGGGTGGTGGAGAAAACACCTGTGTTAGATTTGAACAGGGGAATGATATGACAGATATGGGAAGATCATCTGCCTGGACTTGTACAAGGCATTTGACACTGTCCTGCACAACATGGTTGTCTCT
This sequence comes from Psilopogon haemacephalus, assembly GCA_013396835.1. Lineage (NCBI taxonomy): Eukaryota > Metazoa > Chordata > Aves > Piciformes > Megalaimidae > Psilopogon > Psilopogon haemacephalus. The sequence goes on along the minus strand of VWZI01004539.1, from coordinate 34,285 downwards.
AAGATGGAGAAGCATGGGTTTGATGGATGGTCCACCTGATGAATAAGGAGCTAACTAGATGGATGAACTCAAAGGATTTTGACCAATGGGTCAATATCTGGGTGGAAACAAGTGGAGCTCCTCAGGAATCTGTACTGGATCTGATGCTGTTTAACATCTTTGTAAGCGACATGGACAGTGGTATCAAGTGCACCCTCAGCATGGACACCAAGCTGTGTGGTGCAGTGGACTCACTTGGGGGAAGGGATGCCACCCAGAAGGATCTCAACATACTTGAGAAGTGGGCCAGTGCCAGCTGCAGGAGGTTCAACAAGTCAAAGTGCAAGGTCTTGCATCTGGGTCAGGCCAACTACAGGCACAAATACAGGCGAAGTGCAGAGTAGGCTGAAAGAAGCTTTGAAGAATCTTGGTTATACTGATTGAGAAGAAGCTCAACATGAGCCAGCAGTGCACTCATGCAGCCCAGAAGGCGAGTTGTATCCTAGACTGCAACAAGAGGGTTGTGGCCAGCAGATAAAGAGAGGTGATTCTTCCGATTTACTTTGCTCTTATGAGACTCCACCTAAAATATTGTGTCCAGTTCTGGTGTCTTCATCATAAGAAGGACACTGAGTTGTTTGAACAAGTTCAGAGGAGGGCCATAAAGATGATCCAAGGGCTGGAACACTTCTACTATGAGGATAGGCTGAGGATGGCAGGGTGATTCAGCCTAGAGAAGAGGAGACTTCAGAGGGACCTTACTGCTGCTTTCTAATACCTGAAAGTATCCTAGAGAAAGTCTGGAAAGGGACTTTTCACAAGTGTGCCTAGTAATAGGACAAAGGGGAATGGTTTTAAGGTGAGGGAAAGTAGGCTTAAAATGGATTTCTAGGATGAATTTCTTCCATATGAGAGTAACAAGACTCTGGAATAGGTTGTTCAGGGAGTTTGTGGATGCCTTCTCTGTGTGGGTGTTCAAGGCCATTTTGGATGAAGCCTTGAGCAGATGAGTCTAGTTGAGAGGTGTCCCTGCCTCTAGCAGGGAGGTTAGAGTGGATAATCTCTAAGGTCTCTTCTAACCTATGCCATTCTCTGATTTTATATTTCTAAGATTAAGTCAGTGTTCATAGTTTTCATTACATTGAATATTTTTCTCTCTATAAAGTTAATATCTGCAGCACGGTCCTATCATTGTCCTCGCACCTTTAAGTAGAAAAATAAATGGGAGAATAAATTTTACTGTGTATGACTTTAAATGAAGACTCATCTAAAGAGAAATAATTTTGTTTTTCTCATCAGTGTGAGTGGGAAGGAAGAGTCTGTACTCCCCATGTTGTTCATGTATTTTTGCATCTTACAGTACCTGAGGAGAAAAGAAAAAAAAAATTCAAAAAACAAACCAACAAAGAGAAAACCTAATTCTGTACTTGGAAACAGAAATATTGTGCCTTTCCTGCCTATGTAAATAAATTAACTTTTCTCTCTGTAACTGATTTAGCTCATTCTAAAAAAAAAAAAAGACTTCTCATAAAGTTGCTGTTCAATACTCACAAATAGCATCATATCCACCGAAACCAGTAATCTGTTATATACTTGGAATATATTCCTGACCTGAATAGTCTTGAACTGAATATTGCCATTCACATAGGTGATGCTTGAACGCAGTATTCTAGCAATATCATTCATTTTTGCACGCTAAAAAATTTTGGTAGCCATATTAACTTGAGTGTAAATTTCCATTCAATGTTTTAATCTCATAAAAAGCTAATGTCAGAAATACGTATTTCTCTTTCTTCTTTATAGCAGACATTTTCCTTTTTCTTAATAGATAGATCATACACCACTACCAGAGGCATTGTATCATTTAGAGTACATATAGTTCTATTCCAGCAGGTCACCTGTGTAAAAACCTCAACTGAAAATAAAAATCTCTGTTCCTTGCTGAGGGCACCACTATAAAATCAAATTAATAGGAAAAGGCAGTGTTAAAAGTAGAATGTTAATTTTTGCTTTTTTTCTGATTCCATAAGTGATGAATCAGAATGTGACAGTATGGTTTTTCAGAGGAAGTAGATGATAAAGAGTTCTAATCTAAGTTCATGTAAGAGTCATATCAGGGCAGTCACAGAAAATACAACCCTAGCACTGGCAATAGATTTTAATTGTCTTTAAAAAAGCACAGACCGAGCAGTTATTGCATTAAGATTAACCTCTAATCTCTCTGTGCATTAATTTAAAATACTACAGGAAAACACATAGTCTGCAGTACCAATAAAGGTGTATTGTAACTGAAATCTGCATTTAAAAGTACTTTTGGGTGTGGCCTTTTTTTTTTTTTTTTTCTGATAACACTATCAGCGCTGATCCATTTCACTGAAAAAAATCAATAAACATCCAACAATGGAATTAATATTTCCTAATACAGATAAACCTTCCCAATGCAAGTCTCCATGATTTTATAAAATTTTAAATTATATTCATTGATGCTATGCAAGATAAATGATGCTGTTCTAATACAAGTCTTGTTCTACATCATATTTCTTTATTAAAGCAAATTTGTCTGATTTTCTCAATCTGAAAGTTTTTTACATGATACTTTGGATCCTTTACAGATGGAGGCCTAGAATTCTTTAAAAAATGAGCAGCAACTGTATACAAATAAAACATGGCACCAAATACCTGGCTTTTCCTTCTTATGTTACAGTTATTGGTCTATGTAGAACTAGATGAAAGAGTGGCAATATTATCAAGCCCTGTGTTGGTTTGAGCTAATTGGAGAATTTGTGTGAAAAATTAGACTGCTGCCTGAGAGTGAGAAATTAAACACTATGTCCCTTCACCCAGTTTTGAATGNTAAAAAAAAAATCGCAAGAACGATGTGGTAAGGAGTATGTTTATGATCAGACAGACATATTGCAATCTGTTAAAATGTTTTGGTAGAAATCACTAGAGACCACTTAGCAGAAGGCAAAAACATCCTTAGTATTGAACAGCATAGGCTATCCAAACCTTTTAATGCAGTCTCTGGAGACAGCCTGAGAAAGCTCAATTGAATTCAGAATATTTTTACTTTTATGTTGACAAACTGATGCTACCGAAAACATAAAAATAAATTTTAGTTTGCAAAATTGGTAATGACAGCATTTTTCATAGGAAAGGAAACATTACCTGCTTGCCATATCTAAAAAGAATAAGGAACAAATTAAATAAAAAGTAAATATCAAGCTGCCAAAAATTTAAAAGCACATTTAAATTGGAGAGTCTTCTTATTCACATTTGTTTTCAGCAAGACTTCCTATACTGGTTGCACCTGACTTTCTGAGGTTTTTGTTTTGTTTTCATTAACTTTGAGTGAAAACATGACAATAACAATAGTGGAACAGAAGATAATGTATGGAAATAAAATTGTTTTTTATTTCTCTTCCTCAGTCAACAGCTAACTGTTCCCCCAAAGGGCACTCACTGGTGGCATAAAAACAAAAATAATTTTTTGGCTTACTGGACAGTACTCTCCCCTCCATAGCTGCCATTTCAGTATCAAAATCATTGATTCAGTGAGATGAGGGGAAAAAAATAACAGACAAACTCACCCTAAGTCAGATATGTTATATACTTTACTATACATATTATCTTTCTTGGGTAGAAAATACAATCAATTTTTTTTCCAGTAGTGCCCTGCCTGCATCAGGACAGAAAAATTTGGTAACTGTTTTAGAGATCTGGAGAAAACATATCTTCCATCATTTTTTCTATGAACATATTTCTATATATGTGGGTGCAATATGCCTCAGGAACTGATTTTATGACTAATCCATGAAGACATTTGAGAATCCAGTCAACATGTGAAAGAACATCTGCCTTCTTATCTACCTTTTTATCTTAAGTTAAAAATTTCCAAAATTCATCAATTTGTGATGAATTTCAAGAACAATTATAATGAAGTGATGGGGAATTTCTCTTTTCTTCCTAAGAGAGAAAAATTACAAATAACACATTTTAGTTGTGTAACTATATATAGAAATTGTATGGCTAGTACCATTATTTTAAATACATCTCTGCCATTTGCTTGAGTCCTGGAATTCAAACTCCAAAGATTCTACAGATATGATACCCTAGTCTAAGATAAAATGTGTCTATAATCAAAATTTTCCAGTTCAGTCTAGTCTAAGAAAATTATGTTTTTCGCAGTCATCCAACTTACAATTGCATCACAAATAGGAAGATGGTTGTATCTTTCAAATTGTAGCAGTGTCATTATAGGCCTAAACAGGCCAAAATAAACCTGAACATGTCCTGGCTTGTCCAGACATGTTTTTCTGCTCTCCCTTCTCCTCCTATGGTGAGAAACAACTGTGGGGAAATGGACAAAGGATTTGGAGCAATTGAGTCTAAGGACCCTGTCTTCTCCAGACTTGTGTTACTCCAGTTTGCATCCTGTGGTAAACAGGGTACATACGCTTGGCTTATGCCTGCCACACGCAAGGCCTATGTTTTCCTTGGGTAAAGCAAGCCTATGGCTTCGCCTAATATGGTTAAGTGTGGCTAACTGCCATTCTGATTGGTTATTCTGTGTCCAAATGCCCATTAGTCTTGGGCTGTATTGATAAAAGAGATAAGCATGTAACACAACATGCTCTGCCAATGTATTCATGCTTGCTTGCTTGCTGCTGCCTGCTGCCACCATTGCTCTCTGCTTCTGGCAGCATTCTGCCTCAGTGCATCCTGCTGTGCTATGCTAAACTATAAGCTAGCTCTGCCACAAAGTAACAAACCTTGATACTCTGGATTTGCCTGGAAACTGCTTTCCTTGAGTTTACTAGGAATAGGCACCAAATACCTCCATGCAATAGGCCTGCATAGCCAGCAGGACATTGTGCTAAGACTGCACATTGCAAGACATCCTGCCTACACCTGCCAAGATGAGGAGCCCTGGAAAGGGCATGCAGAATGTCCAGAGGGGCCAGGATAAACTCAGAGATCATCTGCCTCCTTTCCCCAGCATCTTGTGAAGTCTGAGAAGAATTAATAGACTCAATAGCTAATAAGACATTGACAAAACTCCCTGAAAGTGTTTTGGGTACTGTCTGAATCTGTAGCTAACTCTGTGAGTTGGGAGCTAATTTTGTGAGTAAATCTTCAAAGCCTCTTTAGCAAAACTCTGTAATTGAATCCAGTTGAATCCTAGCCTTCTGCCTTAAAGCAGAAAGGAGCTCCCTGAGTCCATCTAATGGACAAGAGGTATATTGACTGCAAGAACCTTCTCTTCTAGTTCAATTGAGTTTAATGTTTAGATTTTTGCTAGTAATTTCTTAAACGTTCTAGATCCTATGTTGTCATTTGTATGTTTCCATAACTGTTGCAAAAGAACCTAGCTATTATTAAAACCAGTGGTCAGCGGGGCAAGACTCCTGAATATTGAAAATTAATAAACAATATTAACTTTTGAAAAAAATTCTATCCCACATTAATTAATACCCCTCCATTACAAACAGTAGCTTTATTAAGATGGAAATGTAATGTACAACTCTATTAGTGTGTCAGCAAATATCTTTTACAGAAGGTTAATACAAGACTTAATTTCTAGTGTTTCTAGTGTCATGGAGTCTGGAAAGTACACAAGCATATTATTTCCTGCAAGAGGTTATATTCTAATTTGAGAACATTTTCCTCAATTGAAGTCCATATTATACAAATAAGTAGCCAGTTTATGCAAGAAATTAATTAACTTTATATTTTATCTTGGAACCAGTTACCTAAAACAGATAATATCTTTTCTGTGGAAGAATCACTGAGTGACGGTAGCTACTGTAACTTTAGCCTCAGATAGGGGTTAGATGTAGATCTTTCCATACTGCTTTAACATAAGAAAAACTGAAACAGCTATTAAATACTTCCCACAGGTAAAAATATGAATGTGTACATTATTAAGATACAACTTCATTGTAATTCCCTAGTAACAAAGTTATGATTCAAAAAACTTATACAAGTCACTTATTCTGCTAACCCCTGAAGTTCATTGTACTTTCCATAAACACATGTATAACTGACAAGCATCATCAGATCTTATAACTGCGTCACATTTTTTACCCCCACATTTCTTTATTTGTGCTTTTGTATAGCAATTCAGCATTTAATTTGCATCTTAGTTTGTTTATAGCATCTGAAAAATGTAATTCTTAGAGTATGCCTCACAGCATAGGGACATGATGGGGGTTCTTGGTAGTGGGCTTATTCCTTTTATGCTGTAATAGTTTATGAATAGTGGCTTACTTCTATGTCAAAAAGAAGGGTTTATGCAAAAATTGTATTTATTATTTTATGTACTATACCTACTGTGTTCCCTTCCACTTTCTTTATCCGCTGGGTGAGATTTCAAACTCCTACTTTATTGCTCCTCTCAGTGTGAACTTGCTTCCATTATCTCTGTGAGAGAGCTCCAGCTGTGTTTTCAGAGAAAATGGCTGCAATTGCATTTAACTGTGAAGTCAGTCTTTTTGTGTTTTAAATATTTCAGCAGTAAGAACATTTACAAGTCCTCTAGTTATATTGTCAGGAAAAAAATATCAGTCACTCATTACTAAGAAGGCAATCCCTATAACACTCAGATTTAGGCAGTTCTAAATATGTAAGTACACAGAAACTTTGATGGAAAACAAAGGCAGCTGCCAAGGTATTGACAGGGTCAAGCAACAGTACAGCAGGTTTTTTTCCCTCCTTGTGATTTTGAATGTGAACACTAAAATAACAAGGTTAATTTTAAATGCTCAAATGCCTTAGTGCATCTAGTACACAGAACTGCAAAATAGAGCAAACTTAATGTTGCAGCAGCACCTTTACCATTGTTATTACTGTGATCCTTCGTTTGGCTAGGAAAGAATCTGGTGTTTTCCATACTACATTCTTTCCAAATGTAAAGAATCTGTAGCAAGCAAATTTTCTCATTCATCCTCTGAACTATTTCAGAAAGCTTTACAGGTATATGTAATGAACTGCATATGAACATGACTCGCTCTAGTGATTACCTTTAGAGACTCCAACAGCTTATTTTTTTCCAAGTCTTACTGCACAAAACAGCAAGTGTGCCTTTGAGTTTCATCATGTTTGAGTATATGAGATCTTTATGTTTCATGCAGTAAGTATAAAATGTATAGAGAAAGTAGCCTTACTGAAATGGCTTCTATTCTGTAAACCAAGGA
>VWZI01004539.1:0-27105 GCA_013396835.1 Psilopogon haemacephalus | reverse complement strand
TCACTTAGATGTCAAGCCTGTATTTACCTAAGTACAAAATTTCTGTTTGCTGTTAGGGCACTTCTGTTAGTTCATAAGCTTTAAAGAAAGTCAAAAAGTTATATAACTACCTCACTGACAGGAGAACTGCATTTCACAAAATCACACAAGCATCCAGTTGGAAGAGACATCAAAAATGCAACCTTCGAGCCAGTTTAGGATCAATTCTAAACCATGTCCCTAAGTGCCAAGTCCACTGTCTGCTTAAACACCTCCAGGGATGCCAACTCTACCACTGCCCCAGGCAGATCATTCCAATGTTTGATAACCCTCTCTGTGAAGAAATATTTCCCAGCATCCACCCTGAACCTTCTCTGGTACAGCTTGAAACCATTTCCTCTAGTCCTGTTGCTTGACACCAAAGAGGAGAGCCTGGCCAACTCATTCCAACCTCCCTTCAGGTAGTTGTAGATTGTGATGAGGTCTGCCTTCAGCCTCCCCTTCTCCAGACTGAACAAGCCTACCTCCCTCAGATGCTCCTCGTAGGCCACATGCTTAAGGTCATTGTTCTTCTTTTAGTGAGGGGCCCAGAACTGAATACAGAATTTGAGGTGTCGCCTCAACAGTGCTGAGTCCAGAGGCATGATCATCTCCCTATTCCTGCTGGCCAACATGTTTCTAATACAAGCCAGAATGCCTGTGGCGGTTTAGGAGTTCCCCCACCCTTACACAATTTGAAGCACTAGACTAGCTCAAATGGCTGGAAGTAAGATGAAGCTGTATTTTACAGCAGAGCACATATTTACAATCACATATACAGAATATTTTCAAATATATACAAGTTAGAAGTAATACAGAAATTCAAAATCTGACCAGCAGAACAGAACAGATAGGCCCTTGACAGTCAAATAGAAGCAGCTTCCAGGTCACAAGCCCTGGTCCTCATGGGGGATTTCAACGACCCTGACATCTGCTGGAGGGACAACACAACAAGGCATCAGCAATCCAGGATGGTCCTGGATTGCATAGATGACAAATTCCTCCTCCAAATGGTAGAGGAACTGACAAGAAAAGGTGCTATGATTGACCTTGTTCTCACCAAAAGGGAAGGGCTGGTGAGCAATGTGAGGCTCAGGGACAGCCTTGGTTGAAGTGACCATCAAACAGTTGAATTTAAGATCCTCAGGGCAACCAGAAGGACGTTTTGTAAGCTTACGACCCTAGACTTTAGGTGTGCAGACTTTGGTTGCTTCAGGGATCTGCTGGCCAAAGTATCATGAAATGAAGCCCTAGAGGGAAGAGAGGTGTGCTGGTTTGAACTAATTGGAGAATTTGAGTGAGAAATTAGACTATTGGCTGAGAGAGGAAAACAAAGTATGTCACTTCACCCAGAGCTTTACTGAGAAAGAAAAAAGTTGTTTTAAAAGTGTAACCCAAACATAGATAGTCAGATGGTTTCAGGCTGCTCTGGGCTGTGGCTGCTCCAGGCTGTGGCTGCTCCTTGCATGGTTCCTTTGTCTCTGTCTTTTGTAGCTGATTCTTAATAATTCTACTAACTTCTTTCCTGCTACTAATCCCCCTGGCCAATCTACCTCAGCTTATCTGCACATCAACAGGTGGTGAGATAAGATTGGGGAAGGGGGGAAAGGTGGTAGAGGTGGCTGGTTACCCCTCTTGGGGATTTTGGTCTCTGAGAAGGGTGTGGTGTTTCTGTATTACCTTTTCACTGTATATATTTGTAAATATCTGTTATACATTGTGAATATTTGCTTGTATATTGTGCATTGCTGTAAATATAAAGCTTCATTTATCAACTTCCAGTGTTCTGAGTCCTAGCCAGGGTTTATATCAAAAGGTGAAGGGGCAGGTAACTGCTTAAACCACCACAAGAGGCTACACTGCAAAGGCCTCAAGCCATGCTCCTGGAGTCATGAAAGACAATGTCAGGGACTGGAAGGAAAAACTGTCCATCATAAGTGAAGATCAGGTTTGTGATCACCTGAAGAACCTGAAAGTGTTCAAGTCCATGGGACCCAATGGGATACATCCGCGGGTACTGAGAGAACTGGCAGATGAGGTTGCTAAACCACTCTCTATCATATTCCAAAAGTCATGGCAGTCTGGTGAAGTCTCCACTGACTGGAAAAGGGGAAACATAATCTCCATTTTCAAAAAGGGTAGGAAGGAACAGCCGGGGAACTACAGGCCAGTCAGTCTCAGGTCTGTGCCTGGTAAGATCAAGGAGCAGATCCTCCTGGAGGCACTACTGAGACAGGAGAATAGTGAAGAGGTGATTGGGTCCAATCAGCATGGCTTCACAAAGGGCAGATCCTGCCTGACAAACCTGGTGGCCTTCTATGAACAGGTCACAACATTAATAGATGAGGGGCAAGGAACTAATGTCATCTACCTGGACCTGAGCAAAGCCTTTGACACTGTCCCACACCTCATCCTGGTCTCCAAGATGGTGAAACATGAGTTTGATAGGTGGACCACCAGATGGATAAAGAACTGGCTTGATGGCTGCACACAAAGAGTGGCTGCAAGTGGTTCCGTGTCCAAGTGGAGATCAGTGACAAGCAGAGTCCCTCAGGGATCAGTCCTGGGACCAGTCTTGTTCAGCATCTTTGTGGGTGACATGGACAACGGCATTGAGTGCACCCTCAGCAAGTTTGCTGATGACACCAAGCTGTGTGGTACAGCAGACACGCTGGAGGGCAGGGATGACATCCAGAGGGACCTGGACAGGCTGGAGAGGTGGGCTCAAGCCAAACTCATGAGGTTCAACAAGGCCAAGTGCAAGGTGCTGCATCTGGGTTGAGGCAATCCCAAGCACAAACCCAGGTTGGGCAGCAAGTGGCTGGAGAGCGTCTCTGGGGAGAGGGACTTGGGGGTGCTGGTGGATGAGAAGCTCAATATGAGTCAGCAGTGTGCACTTGCAGCCCAAAAAGCCAACCAGAGCCTGGGCTGCATCAGGAGAAGTGTGGCGGGTAGGTTGAAGGAGGTGNAGTGTGGCGGGTAGGTTGAAGGAGTTGATCCTCCCCCTCTACTCTGCCCTGGTGAGACCCCACCTGGAGTACTGCATCCAGTTTTGGAGCCCATATTACAAGAGGGATGTGGACATGCTGGAGCATGTCCACAAAAGGGCCATGAAGATGATCAGAGGGCTGGAGCACCTCTGTTGTGAAGACAGACTGAAAGAGTTGTGGCTGTTCAGTCTGGAGAAGAGGAGGCTCCCAGGTGACCTTATTGTGGCCTTCCAGTATCTGAAGGTGGCCTACAAAAAAGCTGGGGAGAGACTTTTTAGGCTATCAGGTAGTGACAGGACTAAGGGGAATGGAGCAAAGCTGGAGGTGGTGAGATTCAGATTGGATGTGAGGAGGAAGTTCTTCAGCATTAGAGTGGTGAGGCCTTGGAAAGTGTTGCCCCAGGGGGTGGTTGGGGGGACTTCCCTGGAGGTGTTTAAAGCCAGGCTGGATGAGGCTCTGTCCAGCCTAACCTAGAGTAGGGTGTCCCTGCCCATGGCAGGGCGATTGGAACTAGATGATCCTTGTGGTCCCTTCCAACCCTGACTGATTCTATGATTCTATGAAAATGCCTCCCTAGCAGCAAGACTGCCCAGAATGTTTTCTCAACCAACTCTCCCTCCTTCTTACCAACCCTTGTTATCTCAGAAATATCCAAAATAAACCCTTGTTTGAAAGCTTACATGATTAATTCATAGATAATTAGGAGTGAGATGCCAGAGGCAATAAAGTGGTTAGAAGGAAATTATTAGATCAAGTTACGTAGGTTTCATGCAGAGGAGTGAAGGCAAGATGCAGCCAGGCACACAAACCGAAGAAGACATGAGTGACTTTGTTTATACTTTGACTATTTATATCCCTCAGCAGAACCAATGAGTGTGTGGTAATTCAGGAGTTCCCCACCCCTGCACACTTCTGAAATAACCCAGTCTTGACTCAGCCAGCTGGAAGTTAATTAGTGAAGCTTTATATTTACAGCTTCACACAATATACAAGCAGATATTTACGATATATTACTGATATTTACATATATATACAGTAAAATATAAACAGAAACACCACACCCCTCACAGAGATCTGAGTCTCCAAAAGGGGTTCCCAACCACCCTACCACCTTTCCCCCAACACCCAATCTTATTCCAGTATCTGTATTACATGCCAGGTAAGCAGAGGAGATCAGCCGGGGTGGAGGGGTCAGAAGCAGGAATTGATTAGTTGGGTTACACAGATTCAGCTAGAAGCCAGAGAGAGAGAGATCAGCAGCCAGAGCAACCCAAGCAGCTCTGCCTTATCTATGTTTGGATTCTTACTTTTGTATCAGTCAGCAAATATATGAGTGAAGGCAACATCATCGTGTTTTCCTTTCTCAACCTATAATCTAATTTCTCATTAAAATCCTCCAGTTAGCTTCAAATCAGCACAGAGCGATATGGACATCACTATTATTTTCTTTTTCACAGCCAATAATCTAATTTCTCTCATTAAAATATTCCAATTAGCCTCAAACCAGCACAGTGACATTGTCTTTCTTGGCCACCTGAGCACATTGCAGAGTCATACTTAATCAATTGTCAGCTGATACCCCCCAAATCCCTCCCTGGAAAGTCGCAGCTTTCCAACCACAAATTCTGAAGTCTGCAGCTTACCATGAGGTTGTTGTGACCTACATGGAGGACCTGGCACTTGGCCTTTTTAAACTTAATACATTTACCCTTGGCCCATCAGTCTAACCTGTCCAATTCCTGCTGCCAAGCATCACTGATGTCTAGCAGATTGACAAGGTCACCCAGCTTGGTGTCATCTGCAAATTTACTGAGGAGGTTCAATCTCCTCATTCAGATTATTGTTAAAGAGAACAGGCCCCAATACTGAACCTTGGGGGACACTACTAGTAAATGAATGTCAGCCAGATGTAACTCCATTCACCACCACTTTTTGGGCCTGACCGACCAGCCAGCCAGTTTTTAATCCAATGCATGGTGCACTTATGCAAGCCTTGTGCTGTGACTTTCTGAAGGCGAATGCTGAGTGAGAGAGCATCAAAGGTTTTACTAAAGTACAGGTAGACAATGTCCATGACACTTCTCTCATCTGCTGGGCAGATCACCTTGTTGTAGAAGGAGATCAGAGTACTCAGACAGGACCTGCCTTTCATTAACCCATGCTGACTGGGCCTGGTTGTCTGTACTACAGATATATTCAAAGGATAGCCTAATCTTCCTTTATAGCCATTCCAGGGAAAGTGATCAGAATATCAAGAATGGCATACTGATATATTTGAATGTCATCTTGCATTTTCTATGAATCAGCTATAGTGTCCTATTAAGTCACCACATTACCTACCTTATATAGAAACATTTATATAATAGAAATCCACAATCAGGTGATATTAAATCCACCTTAAATCTGTGATTAAAAAAAATAATTCTGTACATGAACAGTTGAATGTGTCCTTTGAGTATATTATATTGTTATCTGATACAACACAGAAAGTGTCTATGCAGCCTGCATTAGAAAAATGTAAATCTTTTAATCTTATCTGTTTTTCAACCTAATTAGAAGATCTAGTGCAATGCAGTTTTCCATGCAGACAACATGCTATTTGCAAGTACAATACAGCCCACTTTAAGTCAATATGGAAGTGGAATATTTCTGACAGCATTATTTTTCAGAATTATAATTTTCAGAAAGAAATTAAAAAAAAAACCCAACTCAATACAAATCTTTAATTTGGAGAATAAGAGAATACCCCTGTAATAGGCTGATTCAAGGGCTAATCTGCCTGCTCTCCCAACACTGAATTGAGGGAAAAGTAACATACAAAAACTCATGTCCAAGACAAAAAAGAGTGAGATAAATGTAGAGTTTTACGGAGCAAAATCAAATAATCATAGTGCAAAATGCATAATTAACTTAGCCAATTTGCAACAAAATCCCCCAAAAACCAAAAACACACAGCACAAAGCAGAAGCAAACAGCCAAAAGGCCAAGCAAGAAAATGACTGCCATATCACTCTTTGTCCTGCCAACATCACAGAAGAACAGTCAACACCCAAAAATCTCAGAACCCAGAAGCAGCAACAGGAACAGAAAGACCCCCATGTAACACTCGAACTTCAATCCACAAAATACTTTGCTTGAGCCAGTCCTTTCATTGGCATGACTGCAATGCAGTATGAATAACAGCAGCAGATAGAAGATTCAACTCAATCTATGATAATCTTAGATCATTAACTCAAATTAATTTAAATTTGTACAGAAAGTTACAAGCTTTATTATTAATCTGTCAAGAAATGAACTGTTGTCATGCCTCCCAGTAGTAAATAGTTTCCAAACTTCAGTCAGTTTTCTTTTTCCAGTTTATGTTTGTTTTTTTTTTTTATTGTTTGTTTGTTTTTTAATTTGGTTGATTGTGGGTTTTTTCTTTGCTTTGTTTTGGTTTTTTTTTTTCAAATCTGGGACATTTTGCACATATACATATATATGTGTGACTATGAGAATGCAATTTTAGCACACAAATGTAATAATTTGAAAATTAGAATCTATTCACAGTACAAATTGATTAAAATTAAATTTATTAATCTAGATGCAAATATGGTCCTTTGGACTTAACTTTGGGATGTTGAAAATAAAGCAGAGAGAGAAAGAGAGAAGGACATATGAAAGAAAATTTTGTGTGTGTTTTTTGGGTTTTGGTTTGGTTTTAATATTGCATTAATAAAATTACTGTATCAGCATTACAAGTTTCATCAACTTCACAACAGTCTGAGCGTTCCATTCTCTTTCAGCCTTGGCTTTACACTAAGATGAAAGACTCTGTTTTATGTTATATCTCTTGTTTAAGATCTTCATACATGCTATGGACATTTCTTGTGAATTGTTTAAAATGCTACTATACACAATCTTTTAAAAATTTTCCTAGACTGCTTTTTGTGACCCATAAAATTATAAACTAACTCTATGTGCCAAAAATTTCACAAGTATTTTCCAGTATTTGTGTTCAGTTGCATAAACCCTAAACTACATAATTTTTTTAATCTTATTTTTACATTATCATTCAAATTGTCCATAAACTTGTATAAAACTTAACTATGCTTTCATAACTTGTTTTAAAATTTATTTTTATTTGCAAGTGCTTTTCAGGGACTTATGCAACCTGATATTGGGTTTTAAATTTTAATCAATATTATCCCATAATTTCTGAATTTTCCAAATAGTTTCAAATTTTTCCAAAGTCTTTGATGTAACAATAATAATTTAGCAGCTGTAAACTTTAAATTGCATGATGTAGCTCTATGCTGCCTCCAGGCTGAACAGAAAATTTGCTGTGGCCACTGTATATAACAATATTACTCATATACTCTTTGTTCTATTTTGCTTGTCTTTTACAGTGTCCCTAAATCAATTGCTACAATACTGGTTTCAAGGCATGTGTTACCATAGTGATACACAATGTGTGCCTAACTTTCTCTTTTGCTATCAGTTATTATTCATTTAGTAATACATATATTCCTTACTTAAATTTCTTTCAAATTTTCTCTGCATTAGGCAAAAACTGTGGTTCAGATGATAGCTTTAAATTATCACACTTCGGTTCTCCATTCCTTAGACAATTTGATTTTTCTATCAACACTGGCCTACTTGAAGCCCTAGCCACTTATCAAAGATGCTGTTAAGTCCTTCTTGCAATGCTGTGAATTCAGACATTCTTTATATCTGAAGTTCTTTGCACAGAAAGGAAGTCTTAATAATAATCACACTCTTTTGCATCCATGACAGACAGAAATTCAGAAAAATTAGCTGTTAATGTTAATAAATAGCAGTATTCAACTGGCCAAATTCAGATCTACCAGAAGTAACACACACACTATCTGAGGCTAAAGAATTTCACAAAAGCTTGCAAAATAGGATGGGAACAAAAAAAATGCAACATAAAGTTGGTCCACAACTGATATATGATAATCACATTTTCTTTACAGAAAAGCAAGTAAAAAGTAAACAAAAATATTCCTACAAATTGTCTGGTCTGGTAAAGATGTTATTATCCAAAATTACATGGCAGATACAGAGAGGGTATAGCACTTCATTTGTGAAGCTGGATCTGGATTTTTAGCAGATGCTAAGTGTTACAGAAAAAAAGGGAAAGTTATTATTTCTTACAACAGGAATTGTAACTATACATGGAAGCTCAGCCAAAACAGCACAAGTATTTGTACCTTGATTAGATGCAATGATTAAAATACAGGAACATCTTCAACAGGGAGAGGACTACGAGAAGCAGCTGAAGAAGTGTAAGCATAAAAACAGTATGAAATGTATCAAATTAGACTTCTCAGTCTCAGAAATGACAATTGAGTTGAGGTTAAAACAGTCTGCTCTAACAAGCAAGACCCCTGTCCCACACACAGACCATAGGGAAACTAACACCAAAAAGCCTTTCTATGTTGAAATAAGGAGTTCAGTGAGACTATGCTATACAACTACGTTAGCAAAAACAAAAGCGGCAGCAGAAGGCTGTTATAAAACAGTTCTCCTCATCTGTAGTGGTTTATAGCTAACATTCTAGCCAAATCCTAAATTATAAACAAGAAAAAGAAACTTTCTGGACATTTTTTAAAAGAAAGTAAAAAAATAGAGGATTGGTTAAAAAAGAAAAATAATAGGTAAGTCTATATAATTTAATTTGTTTGTTGGACTAGTATATAACTTGTGGCATAAACTGTTCTTTAATTTGGGGAGGAGGGGATATTTTAACACTACCCCACTACTGAAGCACGTAGCAGCCAGCACAGCAGAAAAGATCAGCACTCCCAAACTGGAAACCAAAAGTAGCAACCAGAATAAGAAGTCTCTGATTTAAAATCTGGACTTCAATCCCCATGATACTTTGACACAGCCAACATTTTAATTTTGAAACTGACACGGCAATATGGTTTTGAATATACATCAGCAGGTTCAACTTAACCCATGATATTATCCACACCTTATTCTGTGTTATCTATGTCATGCCCAGCAGCAATTAACATCACAGAACACGCATAATACATCATTCATTGTCTTTTCTCACTCAAATTCACATCAACTTGTGGTACACAACAGGATTTTAATTGCACGTGCTCAGGAGTTTGACTCTGTTCCAGTACAGTCTGTGCCAGAGGAGGTTTAATCTAGGTACTAAAAAAATACTTCGTCATTGAAAGGGTTATCAAACACTGAAATGGTCTGCCTAGAGCAGTGGTGCAGTCACCATCACTGGGGACGTTCAAGACGAATGTGGATTTGGCACTTAGGGGCATGCTTTAGTGTTCACCATTCAGTACTGGTCAGACTGGTCCAAATGGGACTGTGTTTGCACCCCTAAGGCAGTCAATTCCAGTGGCTCCTTCCACCCCTACAAATTAAAGCAAATTGTGGCTTGCATTCCAACGCTCTGTTTCCAACACATCCAGCTGTTAGGATTCGCCTGCCACACCACAAATACAGATTGATTCCACCTCTTGTAGTGGAATCAATCTCCTCAGAGTACACTGTGCACCTGTTTCTACTAAAGCTTTATATTGTTGTGGGTTCAACTTGCCAAGGCACACATAAGTAAAAGCATAGGGTACACTGCAATGTGTACCTCCCAGAATCTCTGTCTTGGACAAGGAAGCGCTTGCTCCTCATGGCTGAAACACGGGAGCATACAGGTGGGGAACAGAATGTATTCTCTTGGATTCACTCTACTTTGTGGGACAATTTCTTCACAGCTGAAACAAAGGCCTATAGAGAGGAAGAGACACTTTCCTAGTATTACTGGAGCCTACTAGTTACTTCTTCCACAATTTTTCCTTGGCCATCTTCCAAAGGCAGAAATAAAGACTGAGTGAGCACCTAGAATCAAGAATCATAGAATCAGTCAGGCTTGGAAAGAATGTGAGAATCTGAAGGCTCTCCCTTGTTTGAATCAAAGAAGATAAGGATTGCTTCCTTCCCCCAGACTCAGATAATGTTCATGGCTGAACGTTTAAGGGATGCAAATTATCAGAGATACAGCACTTTTGCTGATGGTTTGGGATGTAAATACTGTGGGTTTTTGTGACTTTCCCGGATTTCTACCTGCAACTGGTATTCAGGATATTCATGGCCAGTATCAGCTACAATGAAGAGAAAAGACTTATGTGTATTTCAGGAGATGAACAGGTAAGCAGCAAAGGAGGGGGCAGAGGTGATCCCTGGTGGTTCTGCCACCATACCCCTGCTAAGGAATGACAACGCACATGAGGAATTCCTGGGGAGCTGCACATGGACACTGATGAGACTGGGACTGGAAAACTGTATAAAAAATATCTGAAAAATGCTTGCCAGTGGAAGAACTCAAGTAGAAGGACTCAGGGAGAAGAGCTCAAGGAACAATAACTCCACCAGCTAGAACATGGACTCCTGACGAGTGCTACAGAGCATCCCTGGACCACACACCTCTCTCTCACCCCACCTCTGTCTGATGGTAATATAATCCCTGCTCTTCTCCCTCTTGTGATCTTTTCCTGTCCTAATTTCTCCGTTGTTCTCTCTCTCTCTTCCCCACTCCCTCTTTCCTTCTGCTTTGTCCAACTTTTTCCCTTAATAAATAGTTTTGTGGTGATATTTAGTCTCTCTTGTACCTTAATTCACAGCACAGAAATCTATAAGAACAGGTCTTGCTCCTCTGGACAGAAATCATAGTAATCTCTGGCCACTGGACCTTGACACAGGACCACAAGGACCATCTAGTTTAAATCCCTCTGCCATGGGCAGGGACACCCTACCCTAGATCAGGCTGGACACAGACTCATCCAGCCTGGCTTTAAACACCTCCAGATATATGGCCCCAACCACTTCCCTGGGCAACCCATTCCAGGGTCTCACCGCTCTCATGGTGAAGAACTTTCTCCTTATATCCAATCTGAATCTCATCACCTCCAGCTTTGCTCCATTCCCCTCGTTCTGCCACTACCTAAAAAGTCCCTCCCCAGCTTTTCTGTAGGCCTCCTTCTGGAAGGCCACAATAAGGTCACCTGGGAGCCTCCTCTTCTCCAAACTGAACATCCTCAACTCTTTCAGTCTGTCTTCACAACAGAGGTGCTGCAGCCCTCTGACCATTCTCGTGGCCCTTCTTTGGACACACTCCATAATGTACACATCCCTCTTGTAATAGGGGCTCCAGAACTGGATGTAGTATTCCAGGTGGGGTCTCACCAGGGTGGAGTAGAGGGGGAAAATCACCTCCCTCGACCTGCTGGCCACACTTCTCCTGATGCAGCCAGGCTCTGGTTGGCTTTCTGGTCTGCAAGTGCACACTGCCAGCTCATGTTGAACTTCTCATCTGCCAGCACCCCCAAATCCCTCTCTGAAGGGCCACTCTATAGCCAGTCACTGCCCAACCTGTGCTTGTGCTTGGGATTGCCTCGACCCAGATGCAGCACCTTGCACTTGGCCTTGTTGAAACTCATGAGTTTGGCTTAAGCCCACCTCTCCAGCCTGTCCAGGTCCCTCTGGATGTCATCCCTGCCCTCCAGCGTGTCTGCTGTACCAGCAGCTTGGTGTCATCAGCAAACTTGCTGAGGGTGCACTCAATGCATTTGTCCATGTCACCCACAAAGATGTTGAACAAGACTGGTCCCTCTGGCTCTTCCTCTTGTTTCTGTGATGACCTTAATTCATCCTCATCCTTTGCCGGACAAACTGCTTTCCTTGTACAGGGTTCTTCTCTACAGGGTTCTTCTCTACAGGGTTAGTTAATACTGGCAAAGACTGTTTCTCTGGTGCAGCTCCCATGCCTGTTGTTGGGGTTGGAGTAGATACAGTGCCTACCAGTCTGCCTAAAGATCCATAGACCTTCTCTTGCCCCTGAATATTCTGAATAGTGGTGAGAAGGGCTTGTTCGGCATGGGCCAGGCCCAGTGCAATAGTATGGGCAGGATTTGACCCAGATTTCATCTTGTAATGATAGAACAGGGGGTAATGGGTTCAGACTGGCAGAGGGGAGATTTAAATGGGATGTTAGGAGAAAGTTCTTCACAGTGAGGGTGACGAGACACTGGAACAGGTTGCCTGGGGAGACTGTAGCTGCTCCTTCCCTGGAGGGGTTCAAGGCCAGGCTGGATGAGGTCTTGAGCGTCCTGATCTAGTGGGTGGTGTCCCTGCCTACGGCGGGGCTTGGAACAGGATGATCTTTGAGATCTCTTCCAACTTAAACCATTCTATGATTCTATGATTCTATGATTTATTTCCAAAATTAATATAATTTATTAATTTTGATATCCAGGAATCTTGCCACAGTACTTAATTTCAAATAAGTTCTTCACACAGTCATGAAAAACATTGCATAGAGGAAAAATACAGGCAATCTAGAAACAAGCAGCAATAATACAACAAACATTAATTCAATTCACTGAAATTGTAAAGAGAATCTTGAGGTTGATATGTCATTTGCCTACTAGAGAGCTCGGCTTAAGACAGAAGGCACTTAGATTTAGTTACAGAGTTTTTCAGAAAGACTTTTGAATATTTACTTTCAAAATGTATCTCTGCATTCCGGGGGCTAACTACAGTTTCCAGACAGTACCTAAACACTTGAATGGAATTTCTGTTGGTGTCTTGTTAGATGTTGAAGATTCTGGCTCTTCCAGGCTCTAGCGAGTTCTGGAAGAGAGGCAGACAATCTCTGACCTGATCTTAATTCCTCTTGGACAACTCTGTCCTTTCCAGGGACTTGGCAACTCTGTGTCCTTTTCTTGACAGAAAACTCACAGATGTGCAGCCTTGGCATGATGTATTGCAGATGTTCAGATGGGCACAATGTCACAGTAGTAGCTAATTCTCACCTATCACATGAAAGCACTTAATGTTTATTCCTGGTAAACCAAGACAAGGCAATTCTAGATCAAGCCCAAAGCATCAGGGCTTGTTATTATGCAGCATGCAGAATGTTGCAGAGCATGGCAGGATACAACAGCAGAGAGCACGTACTCAGTGGCACAGAGCAGTGAGGCAGAGCACATTGTATTTACCTGCTCATCTCTTTTATCAATTCAGCCCAAGATTAATGGTTTTTTGGCCACAGAGCTTACCCAGTCAGAATGGCAGTTTGACAAATTTCACCACATTAGGTGAGCTAGGGCTTGTCTATACCCTTTTAAGGCATAACACAAACAAGTGTATAAACACATGTGTGTGTTCCCTGTTTACGGCTTGGGAGACACATAATGGTACCAAGAGTTTGTCTTCCTTTCCTGCCGTTGCATCTCTCAAAAGCAGAAGGGAGGAGGAGCAGGGGACATGTTAGGTTAAGCCAGGAAATGTTTGGGCCTATTTTGGCCTTCCATGACATCCAGACACATCATAGTGATTTCTGCCTCTTGAGAACTTCCAGGGTGACAATATACTTTTTCCAAACATTTCACCAGCTTGTCAGGATTTTGCACTTGCTCAGATGTGAAATTCCAGGAAATCAGAGGTGATTGTTAGCCTAAGCACTTGCCCATACTATCCCACACATCCTGCCACTCATAATTATCCAGCCTCAGAACAGATCTCAAGGTGGTATTGTGAAGACCTGGCTCCCTTTTGTGGTATCCCAAGTTGTTGCAATACCTGGTTCCTTTTTGTGGTGTCCCAAGCTTGCTGCAAGGACTTCTTTCCTGAACGTGAGGCCACTTGCACAAATTGGCATAGGCAAGGTCTGCTCAGAAGGTCTTCTCAGAAGGTCTGCTCAGAACCTACCCTGAAGATGGTGTCAAACCTGTACACCACCACTAGGTGGTGAATGGGAATAAGTAAATGGATATGTTAAGTACTTCTCAGAAAATATATGAATATTCAAAGAGACAGACAGATAAAAAGGACATGGACCGCAACCATCTTCAGAATCTCCCACCGACTTGACCAATGCCACAGACTGAGAAGTCAGTGCCCAGATGATGGAGCAGTGATGGCTACATATGTTTTTCCCTCTCCTTCATTTCCTTTTCTGCCTTTCCTTCTTTCCTGTACTCCTAGCAAACTTATAATTAAAGCTTTTTTTTTTTTCTCAACTAGATACTCAGTTCCATTTTGATTTTATTTGGGGAATCTCTAAAAGAATTCTCTTTTCCACTTAGTGGGTTGAGACAGATATTCTTGGGAAAAAATGTGTTACTCTGAGCAAGATCAGGCACAGATTTAGGAGACACAACAACAGAAGCATACTTTAAATCCTCAAAAGGTGAAAAAGTCACCTCACACAAATACCAGATTAAGTGAATAACTAGTGGAATAATCAGATCATAACATGCCAGCCCCAAAACGGACACCGCAGGGAGTTCAAATGCATAAAATGCATAAGATCAAATGTAATGCAACCAGAAAAGCAAACACCTTAAATGCCTTATCATGGTGAACTAAAGGAAATATAAAATAAAAATTAAAAATATAGCACTAATCCATTCCTCTGAGGTGACATAAACCATCAGTAAAAGCATATATAGTACAAGTACATAAAGATTTTATGTAACTTAACCAGGGTTGGATTTCCACATATTTGCCCCAGCCACTCTGAGAAAGTAAATACATTAACAAAGAGAACATACCACAGAGGGTGGGTGAGGAAAAATATAAAAATTCTGTCTCTTGACAAGCCTTAATTGAATCCCTTCATTATCTCAAACCTTATGTCTCCTGTCAAAATCAGCTGGCTGTCCTGGTAGGGCATAGATTTTGCCCAGAGTTGGTTCAATTCCTGGGATTATCTCCTCCCTCTCTGTTGTAATGTCCGGGGCAGGATAGCAGGGGACAGACCACTTGGTTTTTGGAACCAGGAAGTCTCGGGCCATATGGACAGGTCACACGCACGAGTCAGGTGACCTGTGCTGTCTCTCAGGCTGTTAGGACCCACCCCTGGGTGTGGGACTTTTGAACTGATTGGTCAGACAATGGACGCTAAGTGCCTATTGGTCAGTTCCAGGCTTCCTAATGAGGTATTTAAGTGGGTGCAATGGGCCGTTAGCTTTCTCTCTCCACCTCTGCGAGGAACACACGTCTCCACACTCCGTCCAGCAGCGGCCACATGTTTTGCAGCGAGCAGCAGCAGTGGCAGCACAGTGTTTTGCAACCGCGGCAAAGGCAAACCCCCTTCTTTTTCCTCATTCCTTCGGGACAAGCTCCCGCGGTTAGGATTGTTTTTGTTATTAGGCTCTCTGTTTCCTAAGTTCTGACTGTTTAAACTGTTTAATTCGGTGTTTTAAGTGATTTTGTGTAGTTATTCTTGCCAACTGAACATCAAAACGAACCCAGGGAAATATTCCCGGAAAACCCACAATTATTAACCATAATAAAAATTAATAATCGCAACACTGGCTTAGCTAAAACAGTCCCATTTTATGAGTGCCGCATTGGATGCCAAAAATGGACTGTCCTGGGTTTACAATCTGATTGAACAAGCAAGCCCTGTGTTCCACAGATGGGAGAGACAGTAAACCCCCACCTCCCTCCCAGAGGAAAAAAAAAGATAAAAAGAGCCCCACCCAAGCACACAGAAGACCAACACCCCAAAACCCAATAAGAGAAGCAGCAACCAGAATGGGAAGCCTATCATTACAATCCAAACTTCAAGTCCCATGATACTCTGTTCCAGCCAGCACTTTCATTCTTTCATTTCACAGTTGACATGGTATTAAATACACATCAGCACATCCAGCTCAACTCTTTACACTCTTGATTCTTGTCAAATCATGAAGTATGCACTAAAAGATCAACCATATTAATTAAGAATAGGATAACATGTAAACACATTTCTAAAATAGCATGTTCCTCTTAAATTAAATTTCAAAGTATCAGTTTTACAGAACTAAGCTAGACAACTGCATAATTGAAAACGAAACTCATTCAGATAATATAAAAGTTATGAAAGAGAGGAGAATTTGAAAGAATAGAAGAGTTAGGATGCAGAAATAATATCCTCAGGTTATTCAGAGAGATTTTGTGGTCTCTATCCTTGAGAGAGATTTGAAACTTGACTGGACATGGCCCTGAATGATCTGCTTATTGACCCTGCTGTGAGAAGGGTTGCTGAACTAGGTGATATCAAGAGGTCAGTTCCTTCATTAATGGACCTACTATCCTGTAACATATATCGATAGAATCAGAAATTTTTCCTACTGGACGTGACAGTTTGAAAGGATGTCTCTGATCACTGTGCCCAAATACTGCAAACATACTTACAACATAAATTTTTTTTCTGTTTTTTTAGACATATTTTTGCAGTCGGCCAATATCCACTAGTTATTTCTTCAGAAAATGTTGCTCATAGTCTGCTTTATGTACTATTTTCAAGATGGATGATGTGTTTTTAAATAACATTCTAGCTGAGTGTGTTGCATCCTGAGCAAGTGCTCTAATTTTCAGGTTTATAATTGCGCACACGTAGAAGTATGACTTGATTTGCATTGTGGTTTAAAGAAGGAGATGTTACAATCCACGTTCCAAAGAGATAATAGGACTGACTGTGGAGGCTTGCTCTTGTCTATGATTTATGATTGTGCATAAGTATCTTTTTGAGATAATTCTCCTACACCAGAATAAACCCTTCAGGCCCACATTCATAGGGGAATTGTCTGAAGTAGAATTTAGAAAAAATGCCAGTGTCTAATTCTGACAATGTTATTCACAGTTAAGAGCAACCAAAACTCAAATTTGCTTTTACTTCAAGAGGTTACTCTCTTTTCAGGGTATTGAATTGTTTTGAAATGGGTTTGTGATATCTTTTACCGTATTTTATAAATTATGGCTAAATATGAAGATTCTTTTCTAAGGATGCAGGATGAGATTAATTACGTCTAACTTTGTATAATTATAGCATTAAATATCCACAAGATGCCAAGATGTGTAGAAATGTATTTTCATTTTATTCCACATAATGGAAAATTGCAATTGTTTCTCATTTCAAAATTTATAGATGAATATTCAATATACAGATAAACATATGTATCAGAAAGACATTACTATTTACAGTGGTTATTTTTCACGCCAGGTGTACTATATTTAAAGTGGAAAGCCAAAATTAGTTTCTCAGTATTTCAGTAGACAACATTTTATCCCAATTTGCATTCAAAATTTACAAAGAATAGCAGAGATAGAATATTTGTAATTAAATTGTCACTAAGAATAATATTACGTCATACTATTGAAGTAAGGGAATTCACTAACTGTTTTTTATTAATGTATTCTTTCTTTTAGAATTGCTGTCAGAAAATTTTCCCAGTAGCACAAGAGGTAGGATTTAGACATAAAATTAACATAAGTATTGATACAACATTGAGCTCAGATAAAGTTGCAACTGCCAGAGGCAACTGCTGGATATAGAGGGGCAAAGATAAAAAATTTCACCCACTTGAAGACTGGCTGAAGACTAACAAGAAGAATTAACTAGAAGATTAAGCAGTAATGTTGTTGGAAGACCAGAAGGTGACTGTGAAGGTCCAGGAGTGAAAGGACCTTATCTATGTAAAATGTATTTAGATATCTTAATGCATATATATTGTTAAACTCTATACAAGAGGTGTGATCAGGTTTGTTTGGGGTTCATAGCCTTTTAGATTAATCCACTGCAAACCCATGTATGTTTTCTCAGCCAGCAGATAAATGCTACTTAATGATTACAGTGATCATTATGTCTTCCACTGCGTCACTATAATCCAGCTCTCTTCTTACTATCCCTGAATTGTTCCATAAAACTGAGGGGGGCTGGGCAGTCAGGCAAGTTGTTTTGCTGCATGAAAGGTCAACCCTGGTGCTATCAGTCACTGTATTGTGTTAAGGTAGTTGATTTTATGAGCTGAAGAAAACCCATGACTTATAAAATCAGCAGAGGTGAGTGTGTTATAACTGTCTTTCAAATACCTTAATGAAATTCCTAAAAAAATCAGAATGGTACATTAGTCTTTCTAACATTCAGCTCTATTAAACACACAGATTGATGAGAAGCTGTCTTCTGACCCTATAGTTTAGATTATTTAAAGGGGTATATTTTTTAAACTTTAAATTGTCTTTCCCATTGTAACTGAGAAGTAATTTTAATGGTAAAATTGTGGATGAATTGGAGAATTTTGTATCACTGCATCTAAGCATAATCTCCTGATTTGAAGAAGCAGCAACTGTGGAGATACTGGTTCACCAATGTTAGTCCTAACATTATCTCTACATATTATTTATCTACAGCTCCCAACTTTCATTACATTTGGAAATGCTTGTGTGTTCCAGGATAAGTATTGGAACTGTAGTATTAATTTTTACTCTTGTGAAAGTTGAATATGATGCTAAGACACATATTGTCAAGGTACTGATAGTTTTATGATCAAAAGTAAAAAACCAAAACAACAACAAAAGTTTTAAATAAGCTGCACTTCTAGTCTGAAATGATCAAATGACAATTTGAAATGTGAATAACCTTAGTCACGGAAACATATTTACATAGAATACCTAGTTACCACAATAAAGCATTATTAGGAAACATTATAATGCTTTACATTTGATAGATAAGCTGGTAAAAATAACAGTTAAGTCATTTTGCATGTCAGCTAGCACATCAATTCTCCAACAATGAAGAAAATTATCTCCTTTATACTAGTTCTAAACAACTGACCAGACTGTTTTGCATCTTACGATACAAAAAGTACTTCTCAGATTGATTTTTCATGCCTTTCTTGTCTTCCTTGCTTCATTCTTTTCAGTTACTTATCCTCAGAAAAATAAACCCTATAATAGCAACAAGAAGAACATAGATGAAAGATGCTGATATGAATTAAGAGCATGTAAAAATTTGCTCTTGCTCTCTCGCTCTTTCCTTTCTCCCTGGCTTAACTTCATTTGGGTTTTCTGTGTGCAAGATAAGGTCTAGTATGGTGGAGACAGAGACAGATAATTTCAGCTGTGCTTACACAGGCTTTGAGCTTGGTCCAGGCATTACTGGGCCATTGTTGTGCTACATGTATATATATGTGTGTGTGTTTATTACCTTTTTTTATTTAGTTTAATTTTGTAAATATTATTTCCATTTAATTTCCAAATTCTGTGCAAGTGTTGTTATTGTACTCCTTTGGGGTAAATCCTACATTCTGTCTGGTGCAAAACTAGCACAATTAGGAACAGACAAATTTGCAATTGGCTATACGTATCTGTTATTGAAAATACTGAAAGATACAAGGAGGAGAGTAGTAAGAGAAAAAGAGGTGATACTACCTCTACGCAGTACAGTGAGACTAATATGCAACAGTAATGATCATAGTTGTGTTTTTTTCAGTTGTTTGATTTTTGTTGTTTCTTTTTAAAGAACAAAAAAAACCACCCACAAAACTGTAGAATATGCAGAAAAAAACCATATCCAAGAGCTGAGCAAAACGACTCATCGTTGAAGACACAAAGCACAGTCTGGCTGATCAAAAACTTTATGTGATTTCGTTGCACCCACAAGTATCTACACAGGAGCAAAATGCCCACTGCTAAAGAATTTGAATCTGGCAGAAAAAGGCCTGTCAAGAACCTATGCCTGTTAGCTGAAGCCAGATAAATTCCAATTAGAATTTAGGCACATCTTCTACTGGCAAGGACGATTGATTACTGAAACAAGCTACCAAGGAATGAAGCAGATTTCCCTTTATTTAAAGAATGATTGCCTTTCTGAAAGACATGCTTCAGCCAAACACAAGTTATTGTCCACTCAAAGTTATTGAGCTCTGAAGAGGAAAAAATGGGCAAAGTTTAGAGATTTACAATTGAAAAAAAAGTCCTGGATTGATGATTTTATGATTCTGTTTGACCTTAATCTCTAAGATTTTGTGGTGTATGTTTTTAGCCATTTCTGTGTTTATTGTAGTTTGTTTATGCCTAAAAATACAAGACCAGCAAACTCTATCTAATATTTGGAAAAAAAAAAATCACTCTTTTTCATTTTTTGCATTTGCAGAACAGATGTGAAATTTACTGCTATGCATCTTTGTTGGGTTTACAGAATTCAAAAGAAGGAGATAGAGTACGGCTCTGCAGTTGCTTTCATTTATATGCACTTCAAATACATAAATTTAAGATGTTGTGGGGTTTTTTGTTTATTTTTTGTTTTTTTAGATTCAGATATGATCCTGCACCTGGGGTCCTGCACCTGGGGCACTGCAATCCCAAGCACAAATCCAGTCTGGGTGGTGAGTGGCTGGAGAGCAGCTCTGAGGAAAAGGACCTGGGGGTCTGGGTGGATGAGAAGCTCAACATGAGCCTGCAGTGTGCACACGCAGCTCAGACAGCCAATGGTGTCCTGGGCTGCATTAAGAGAGGCATTACCAGCAGGGCAAGGGAGGTGATTCTCCCCCTTTACTCTGCTCTTCTCAGACCCCACCTAGAATACTGTGTGCA
Organism: Psilopogon haemacephalus; assembly: GCA_013396835.1. NCBI lineage: Eukaryota > Metazoa > Chordata > Aves > Piciformes > Megalaimidae > Psilopogon > Psilopogon haemacephalus. The sequence goes on along the minus strand of VWZI01004539.1, from coordinate 6,703 downwards.
ATTCTGGAGCCCCCAGCACAGGAAGGACATGGAACTGTTGGAGAGAGTTCAGAGGAGGGCCACGAAGATGATCAGAGGGCTGGAGCACCTCTGCTATGAGGACAGGCTGAGAGAGTTGGGGCTNGAGGGGAGATTTGAACGGGATGTTAGGAAGAAATTCTTCACAGTGAGGGTGGTGAGGCACTGGAACATGTTGCCCAGGGAGGTTGTGTCTGCTCCCTCCCTGGATGTGTTCAAGGCCAGGCTCGATGAGGTCTTGAGCGACCTGATCTAGTGGGAGGTGTCCCTGCCTATGGTGGGGGGTTGGAACTGGATGATCTTTGAGGTCTCTTCCAACCTAGACCATTCTATGATTCTATGATTCTATGATTCTATGATTAAAAACACAATATAGAAAATTACTGTAAAGTACAAGTATCTTGGAAGTACATATGATTAGGTTTACCAAAAGTAGATTGTTCTGCTTTGAAGTCATCCTGTGAAGTCAATGGAATTAATCACAATTAAGTGTTTGTATAAATCATTGAAGGATCGACATTTTAGTTTTGTCATTGTAATGATTCAACATGACTTTGAATACAAGGCAGAAATGGGCATATAGAATAAAACAATGGAACATTTAAACCACCACTAACAAATGAGAGAGAACTGTAAAGATGAGAAGGTTAGAGAGAATATAAGTCTGGGTATTAGGCATGTCCTGGGGGATGGAGCAGCTGAGACTATGATGCAATGAGGCTGAGAGTTATGGGAGTGTTCAGAAGGGAGATGAAGACTTGCCCTGCTATAGTGGGTAGGGACTCATGGTCCAAAGGGTGCTGAAATGGGTTCTTGGGCCATTGGCAGGATGGGAAGAGACTCAGAAGGACTGGACAGCAACAATCAGGGGCAATGATGTCTGCAGGGTCCTAGTACTCATCACTTTCATATGCATCTTCTCTGGCCTCATGGACCCCACTGAAAAAAGGACAAGAAAAACTATCCTTCTCCACAACCTTCTCTTTTTTTTGCTTTGTTGGGGTTTGGGTTTGTTTTATTTTGGTTGTGTGATTTTGTTTTGTTTTTTTCTTTTTTTTTTTTTTTTTCCCCACTGACAACATTAAGAGAAACCCTACTTGTTGCCCTTTTAATTTCTTTCTGATTTCAGCTATGTCCAAGTTTTGACATTCCTAACTCCATGCTCACATACTCAGGCAATGCCTCTTAATTACTATCATCTCTACTTCCACCTTCTATGTGATTCATTAGAGTTAGTCAGGCATCACTGTCCAGCCCTTGCTGGCATCCTACCATACTTCTGCAATGAATGGATGGGTTTTGCCCTCAAAGGGTGTTGCACCTGAAGATCAATTGGTTCTTAGGGTCTCCTTTTGCCCTTCAGGGCAGTTTTCCATGGAACCTTCACAAGTAAATCCCCTAATAAGCCAGAACCTTCACTCTACATACTGTTCTACAATTACTAGTCTACTTTTGTTCACTCTTCCCAGGACCCTAAATTCTACCATCTCAAATCCTACATCATCCATCACAACCACATCTTCCACTAAGCTGGACAAGTCTGATCAGCTCTGGGAGCAGTAAATTTAGCAGCACACATCATCCTGCTGGTTTGTTGATCATGTAAGTCAAGAAATTGTGTTCTATGTTCTCCAGAAATCATGTGAATTGCTTGTAAACGGATGTTACCTCTGCAGGATGTATTGAAGTGGTTACTTTTCCACACAAATACCACCAGGGCTTGGAGCTGTGGTACTTCCTTTGCAGTCTAAAGAAGGCACTTCATAGCAGACTCTCACTGTTAAATATGAAACCCTGAAATTTAATTAATGTCAGCCAAAACATTTGATTAAGTGTAAACACTAGCTTCTTTTCTAGAGGCCAAATAGTAAAAGTTTCTGAAAATTGTAAGCTAATGTGATGATGTGCATTGGCGAAAGCTTTAAAAAGAAAAATTGTTGTAGACTAATTGACAGTATTATTTATCTGAAAGAATATGAGGATTTTTTTCTAAACACAAATCATAACACACATCCTGAAAAACAGGCACTTTAAAGAACATAGAAATTAAGACGATAATTCTGAGAGGAAAATAATGAGGAACTGTGTGAAGACTTGCCACAGCATGAAAATGTATTTGACAGTCTTTTCAAATGCTTTTTTTCCCCCTTTTTTGGGGGGGGAAGTAAACAAACAGTAAGTCCCTTAGCACACATCATCCAATAATTAAAAAAAAAAAAAAAAGGACAGGAAAAAGCCAAAACCAAACACATTTTGAAGCAGCTACTTACTTCAGTCTTCTGAGAATTACAACATTGGGTTTTATTTCTATTGCAAATGTTAACCAGTGATGATACTGTTTACATTTGTATTAATTTCTTCTAGACTTGCTTTGTGACATTTATTGATTTTATTAATTTACTAAGATAATATTTATGGCAACGTGAGAGCTACATTTAAAAAAAACAATCAAACAAAACCCTGTTATTTTGAAGCCTTTCACATAAAAGGGCCAATTTCACAGTGAAAATTCTTCATAAATTATCTACAGAGATTTCACTTGTAATGCACATTGTAGAGGTTATCTTTCTGGTGCTATATTAATATAGCTTTTTTGGTGTGCCGGTGAAGCTTTTGCTAGCTGAGAAGCTCAGGGAAGCATGACTCCCAGCTGGTTCTGGTTCTCTAGTGAGGGAAGTGGGACAAGGTGTGGGTGGACCTGCAGCCACTACAGGCTATATAAACACTCCAGCAAAATCAACTAGTGAGCAAGGTGAGCTAGTCAGGCATGGTGTGGCAGACTGTGAAGTCAATCAGTGCTAGAGATCCAGCCATGGTTACAACCAGGCTGAGGGATGTTGTCAGTAGAAATGTAGGTACACAGACAGAGGTTCTGCACAAACATGTAGGTGTCCAGGCCCTTTGCTATGGACAGTGACAAAGCCTGGCACTTGCAGTGGAGAGTGATGGGGACAACACCTGTATCAAATGTAAACAAGTGAATGATCTTCAAAGTCTGGTGGTTGAGCTGAAGGAAGAAGTTGAGGGACCAATCACACAGTTGAGCAAACGCAAAACTATTAAAGTTTTATAGCTTATGGAGACTAATAAAACTATCCTAAATATTACTCGCAAGACATGTTGACTTCCCGGGTATGTTTCCTGCATAAAGATGCTTCCAAAAACTGCAGTTATAATCCTGAAGGTAAAATACAATATACTTCCAAGGCAGAGCAAAGGAGAGAAAAACCTAGTCACTGTAAAGATGGTGCTGCACACTGGTGCCTGCTGAGAAACAAAAGCTATCGATGCTGTGAATATATTTACTGCACATGGGACCCCAGTGAATGAACGGCTAATGAGGAGAAAAGCCACTGGGCATTCACTGAGGGATTCACTCTGACATTGGAGTTGAAGAAAGGCAGGGTTTTTCAAATCATTCCCCTATTAAATTCATTTCAAAAGTCAAATTGGCTAATACAAGCATCAGAAATTTTTGGCAATTAATTCAAACTATCATGCTTCATGTGAGCTACATATATATGCCCTATATAGGTGTTAAGGCATGTGTCTAGGGGCTGTACAAGACACCCAAGACCATGGTGCTAGGTTTCTGCCCCTTAGGGCAGGCTTACTGGAGCCAACCCCCATTGTTTGTTTTGTTTGATCCTCAACTCCTGGACCCTGCTACTGGAGAAGGAGCAGTGGCGAAACTGGTTTAGCAGAATTTATGCCCTGACAGGATACACAGGGCAGTATTAAACAGTTTTAAACAATTTATGCAAAACAGTAACTTAAACTGGAAGTGATCCACGTTGCAATATGCCAACTCTAGGGGAAGGGAAGTCTCAGCAGGATCCTTACTGTCAAGCAGTGGCAGCTAGGCACAAGGTACAGAGCAGGAACCTTTTACAGAGAGGCTTTAGAAAAATTATTTACTCAGAGATTACAGTATCTAGAATATTTCTGGACCTGCACTTCTAATCCAGTGAGTGTGGCTCATGTTGTACAAGGTTTAAACACAAAGAAAAATGGCATGCAAAACATGTCTGGACGAGTCTTTGTCATTCAAACTGGTTAACTCAGTCTTTTGTCTCTTTTCTGCCTTTTCCTGGGCTCAGGAAAGAAGAAGGGGTAAGAGGGGGTTTGCTTGAGACATATTTTGGACTTATTTTGCACATTTGGCCCTACCACCAAAATGAGACCTTACTTTTCTCTAAAACTACCTGAAAGGACATCGTGAAGAGGTTGGTGCTGGTCTCTTCTCACAGGCAGTTAGTGATAGAAAAAGTGGGAACAACCTCAAGCTGCAAATGGGTAGGTTTAGACTGACCATTAGTAAAAAAAATTCACAGAAAGAGTGGTTAGGCACTGGAATGGGTTGCCCAGGGAGGTGATTGAGTTACCAACCCTGGATACATTTAAAAGTCATTTCAATGTGGTGCCTGGGGATATATTTTACAGGTGAACCCTGTATAGTAAGGTTACTGGTTGGATTTAGTGATCCCAAGGGTCTTTTATAACTTGAATGTTTCTGTGATTCTGTGATTTCTGTAAATATACAAAGGAAGGTAGAGATAATATGACAGACAAAATTACCGTTGAAGGGGGAGCGTGTGTTTGAGGGAAGAATAAAGGTAGTATCCACTGCAGTAGTTTCATGGCTGTTTCAAAGATCATTCAAATATAATTTAGATATTGTTTGGTGGATGTCACTGCAGTGATCTAAGGAATACAATATTTCATAATTATATTAACAAAGAAATATGTGAAATATTTTTTTATATTCAAATTGTTATAAGATATATTGTGGTGGTTTAGCAGTTAGCTGCCTCCCCCACACTTGGAAATAACACAGGCTAAGACTCAGTCAGCTGGAAGTTAAGGAATGAATCTTTATATTTACAGCTATGCACAATATACAAGCAGATATTTACAATGTATAACAGATATTTACAGATATATACAGTAAAAAGGGTAATACAGAAACACCACACCCCTCTCAGAGATCAAAATCCCTAAGAGGGGTCACCAACCACCCGTACCACCTTCCCCCTTTCCCCAGTCTTATTTCATGCAGCATTCCCCCATCTGTTTCATGCAGCAGATAGGTGAAGGTAGATCGGCTGGGGGTTAGCAGTAGGAAAAGAAGTTAGTGGGATCATTCAGAATCAGCTACAAAATGCAGTAAGAAAGGAGCCATGCAAGAGCAGCCACAGCCCAAGGAGGTCTGAAACAATCTGACTTATCTATATTTTGGTTACAACTCTCAAAACAATTTTTTTTTCTTTCTCAGTAAAGCTCTGAGTGAAGGAGCATCATCAGTGCTTTCCTCTCTCAGCTATCGTCTAATTTATAATTCAAATCCTCCAATTAGTTAAAACCAGCACACATATCTAAAACCAGAAATATAACACAAGGTATGTCAACTGCATTCTGAGGATACTTCCATTATTTAAATATATCTTTTCATACTGGAAAAATAAATACTGAAGTAATTCATGATTTCTAGACTAGTCTCTGCAGCTTCAAATTTAAAGATAGAAATACTTAACACACATCAATAATCCTTTAAGAAAAATTGTACCTTAACTGCTGAATATGATGATAATTCTCTCTACTGAAAATGGGATTCCAAAGAGCTAATCTGCTTAAGCAGATATTTTGTAGAAACCTCTTTATAGAAATATATTTTCAAAACAGATAAGACTGTCATGAATAATGCATTCCACCTCTAGTTCTAAAATGAATATGACATCAGAATGCACACATTCCCAGTTCTCACATCTGCTTTCAAACCATCTCTATTTTGCAGAAAAATAAGTAGTTTATGTATTTGAAGATCATGGAATCATAGAATGGTTTAGGTTGGAAGAGATGTCAAAGATCATCTAGTTCCAACCCTCTGCCATAGGCATATCATATATGTATATGTGACAGGGTTCTGAGACCTGTCTGTCTCTATTCAGCCCTCCAGGGTTCCTTGAATCCAACCCACAAACCCAGTACCTCATTTCAGCCCACTCAGATCTGTCAGTCCATGCCCCAGTCATATTGCAGCATGTCACATCCCCTGCTACACAAAGCCCTGCCCTGCCCAGTGATGAGCCTCACTGAATCAACCCTACCTATGGGCTGATGTCCCAGTCCAGCATCAGCCTGCCTCTTTCTTCAGGGTAATGCCTGAGATTATCTAAATGTCCCTTGTTTTTTCTGCTGCTTCCTGGGACAGTGGGATAGGCCTTGGCTGTTCTGCCCTGCCTGTTCCACCAGATCGCCTTCTGCTCCTGAATTCATCATGGGCAACCTGATAACACCACCTTTGATCCCGACATCAAGTGTCTCCTGCCATGTGCCTTTCCTCGTTCATTGTCCCTGCCCTGATTCTATGTCCCCTGAGATAGCCCTGTGACAATCCACAGCAATTAAATTTCACTTCTGAGTTAAATCTCTGTGTTCTGACAACATGCTCAGACTCTAGGGTGTCCCAGCTTTCAACTAGTGTAGGATGTTTCCCTGTTAGCTGCTGCTACTTCAGGAGGCCTCTATCATGTCTGTGAAACAGGCTATAGTGCTGTGTCCCCAGCATGCTTCAGGACAACAGACTGAAGGCCCTTGCCAGCCCCCCATCCCACCAACCCTTCTGTATTATATCTCGCTTTGTCACTAGATGACATAGAATTGTAGAATCATAGAATCATAGAAT
>VWZI01004537.1:517414-535864 GCA_013396835.1 Psilopogon haemacephalus | reverse complement strand
AAGCACATGGAAGAAGCAATGACAGATCAGGGTTATTAGGAATTGGACAACAGGGGAGAATTAAAGTCACACCATGCCTTTGCATTTCTGTCCTGCTTCAGGGATTGTCAGTGAAATCACATCTCCATTGGCAACATCACAATCATCTCCACAGCAACAAATGTGATGCTGAATGCCAAAATATCTATTTTTAAAGAAGTAGGAGGAAAACACAAATGTAGAGCATGTAGGGGTTGAACAGCCACACAAATCTAATGACTATAATAGGAGGTGCACAAAAATATTCACACACAAAAAAAAAAAAAAAAAAAAAGAAGCCAAGCAAAAAAAACTTCTGAATATTTCTCCAAGTGTAACATGTCCTGGACCCCTCATTACGTCTCACGGACAAAGATAGCAAAGAAGTCACAGAGGCAGCAAAATTCTCCTGCAGTTGCTATCGCTGCCTCTCCTGCAAGATGCTTCCCAGTCCCACAAAGCCAAGTGAGGTCAGTTCCAGGAGAGGTGCTGCACAACCATGAATGAAGTACTTGTGTGTGACTGGCATAGTAAGAGGGACTGGCTTACGAAAGCACAAGTGTAAGCTGGTGTGTTACACTGTTAAAGTGCAGTTACTTCTGAGAGGGAGACCACTTACCCTTAAAAGGATCTAAAAAGGATTTGCAACCATAAGATGTAAGAGGATTAAAGTGACAGAAAGGTTATTGTCAAGTCTGGTCTAGCTGTAGCCTTTAGGCACTGTCTTTAGTTTCGTTTAGCTGTTGCTAGAAATCCTGGGAAGTTACCATTATGATCTGTATCACCCAAGCTTATGAAAACCTCCTCAGGTTAGCTCTTCTTGGAAACACTTCAAAGATTTTGGACTGAAATACTAAATTATAAACAGCTCTTAAAATGCAGTCTATGAATTTCAAATCTTATTGACTGGCTTTACCATAAACCTTTCTGTTCAAGTCAGGAACTCTAACCAGCTCAGAATACTTCCTCCTTCACAGTCAGAGACTAGGACACATGAGAGAACAAGATCCTTCTCTACCCATCCTTGAGAAAACTGTTTTGGTTTAAGACACAAGCAGCAGGTACCATGACTGTAGAGGTCTCTAAGACTGCAGTACCTTTGTCTCTAATGCAATTCATTGTTCCATTTCTGAGACAATTTAGAAGCAATTTTGCTATAAGGCCCGATAGGGCTTCACACAAAAGGCAGAAATGGATGCACCCTGTTCTCCTTTGCTTTCCTCTCTGCCATTCCTCAGCTCTCAATAATGCTCTTTCTCATACATGAAGAAAACAAGCAGGATGCTGGTAATCAGCAAGTACATTGCTGGGTGGACAGGTCCTTCCCAATGCATCTGACAGCTTTTAAAGGACCACAAGATGTCAGGGGTTGGAAGGGATACAAAGAGATCATCAAGTCCAACTGCTCCTGCCAGAGTAGGACTATAATCTAGCTTACTTACAAAGGGAGCCCAAATGCTTGAAAACTAAGAACTAAGTCCTGCACCACCTCTAACCCCCTTATGTCACGTTTTAGAGAATATTGCTACTCCCCACATTGGTGAATTGCAAATTGTAATCAAATTTATGCAAAACAGGATTCTAAGAAGATGGGGGGGGGGAAGCTACATTTAAGCTCTGTATGGGAAATACAGTACTATAAATATTTTTAATTGGTGCTATGATTTATATTTTATGCTGCTTTTCCTGTGCACTGTGCATGCTTTGAAATCAGTAATTTATCACTGAAACTGGCTGATGCTTTCTGCTGAATGCACACTAACAAGAGCAGGGATATGTGAGTACAATAAATACTGTCGAATAAATAGGAATACTTTTTGCTGCAGGAGTAATATATCTTTCTTCAAAATGAGACTTTCTTCTCCATGGCTTGGTAACAAAATTTGAGTATCTCCAGCCTACCCTGATAAAAAAAAAAAACAACCCTTGAAAATGCCAATTTCTCAAAAATAAATTTTAAAAATAGTATTGATTAAAAAAAAAGGTTTCATCTGGAAACATTTTAGATTGAAGGAGGATGTTCAGAGAATATAAGGAATTGGAAATGTTTGTTCTGCTGGTCAGGGGAATATAGATCTAGATTCCTTTCCTCTCTGGATCAAGCTAAATGAGTGCCTGTGTTCTGGGAAGCTGTTTTTTCGCCAAGCAGGCAGATCTTCATCAAAGTTTTGAAAGGTTCTCAGCCTTACCCTCTCGCACTGCTGAAACATTTTTCATGCTGCAGTGAAAATATTTCTTCAGGACAGCAAATCAATTTCCTCCCCAACTCCATTTTCACAAAAATAACAGCAAGTCAGAAGAAACCCACCTACTAAGTGCTTCCTTCATGCTTTTAGAGGTTTCTCTTCCTCTATGCTTTATACTAACTGCAATTCATATACGCATAAAAAATGAGCAATAAGAAGACAATGGCAAAAAGCTCCTCTCTACAAGAGCACAGCTAGGTGCCTACAAGAAGAGAGCAAGGCAGTAGAGACACCTATGCTACTCCTCAGTCCCTTGCACAGAGGTGCCCAGAAAACCACAAATCCCACCCAAATTAGTCCTACGGACACATAAAACAAGTGCCTAGCAGTGGCCCTTGCACATCTCAGGAACAATTTCTGCATTTGGAATCATGCATGAAATATTAAAAAAATCTGATCTCAAATTGTGAGATCTCCATTAAATGGGGAAAAAAAAAAAAAAAAACCAACAAACCACCAAACCAATTATTTAAGTAAGCAAGGTTTACAGAACAAAGCTTATGCACATTCTTCCACACCACCAGTGGAAGCTCCAAGAGTTGTTAAATGCATTTAAATTCCCTTGTATCAGGAAAAATGAATCCTCTCTACAAAATATCCTCAATAACACTTGCATAACAAAAGAGTAAAATTACTCTGCTAAAAGCCAAAGCAGCCTGAGCATTTCTCACATTTCTGTGTTTATGGCATAGAACTGACAGGCAGGACTGGCATGGCAACCCACAGAGAAAGCACAAAGCGTTTGGCATTTCACATGTCCACCAAGAAACTGTGAGTTGGTGCACAGCAAAACAGGTCCAGCGACTTTCACAGCAAGAGTGATTACAAAAAAATCTCCAAAGTGATCCTGAATGGTGAACTCCACCAAGCTGCTCAGTTCACCCCAGGCAAACGACAGCTATGCCCATGATGAGTAATTATTATTTTATGTTCTTGGAAATCCTTGTAGCTGTAGAGGTCCAAAGCTACCTCCTGTCCACTTTTAAAGAAACTACATGACAGTTCTTGTCAGCCAAGCTAATACCTGCTAACAGCCTCCTTTCTTAATTTCTTACTGAAGAAAAAAAACAACTACCCCAGAATACAAAAGCTGTCTTGTATATTGTTGGCCATCTAGTGTCCAGCCTTCTGCTGGTGCAATTTTATCCTCTCTGGTGACACTGATGCCTCAGTCCTGAGAGGTCTCTCTGTGTGATTGCAACCTACAAGCAGGAAAGGGTAGTTACGACCTCTTGTTCAACTCTGAGTGCAAAAATTATTGTCCCTTCCTGACAACAAATATTTAGAGATGCGCATCCCTCTCAATGACATTATTTCATCTCTTATTTTTCCACTGATAATAGAACATCAACATGCACAAGTGCAATTCCTATTTTATTATTTTCCTATCTCATAAAATATAGACATTTAAATCACCAAAGGAATTAGAGGAATGAAAGGAGCATTATGTTTAAGCAGCTACGAAAGGTGGTTCACATCATGTAATAGGACACGTCTAATGCAGTTTTACAGAGCAGCCTTTCATCATTTACGTTTGCCTCTGGCTTAATAAACTGTGTCATTCTGTTTATGTTTGTTATGGTTGGATATAAATGCATCCCAGGCAGCACCCCCATGAATCACACCTGGAACCTGGAAATTGGCAATCAGCAATTTCAAACAGCACTTATGCGCTTCTGCCTCTCAGTCTTAAGCTTTAATATTTTATTTAGGAGTGTGCCAAGTGCTTTCAGTTCAAGTTGATGGCCAGTCATGAGCACTGATATCAGACAGTGAGAAACGATGTAAGGTTTCAGTCTGAGTAATATCTCTGAGTAATATCTTATTCCAGGACAACATCACGCGAATGAGGATACAAACATCTTCTTAGGTACTGGAGGAGATACATACAGGGACTCTGATGTGCATTTTGTCATTACTACAAGAGCTAAGTGTCCTTCCCTGTGAAAGATGAAGACAGAACTCCCATTGACTCCAAGCAGAGAAAGGAACTTGAATCCAGCCTTCTGGGGGCTTTGGGTACAGCCAACAGCAATGAGGTGAGACATGATATTGAAGATGACTCAGCTGGGAAGTCACATTTACCAGTGAAACTTTGCCTCTGTGCAGCAGCCTTCCTGTGTTGAGAAATTCCTCCACAAGTAGCCAAGCTTGAATACCTGTACAGAGCATGGAGTCATTGTGGAAGCTCAGCCTACATTAAGATCAGTTGACTCAATATATGCTTTTAATCCTAGAGCCACAGTAAGATTTCACAATTTGTTGTGCATACTGGGAAACTGACAAGAAACAGCTGCTTCACATTGCATCTTCCTTTTGGGATGCTGGAGGTGTTGGAAGCAACACAACTGGAAACAGAGATGCTGGAAATGCTGCCTATTGCCCCTTTCTAGCCTGGGGCTGCTGCAGGAGTAGTGTCTCTGGTGCTTTTTAGCACTCACCTACAGATTTGCTGTATGCCAGCTAAGGCAAAGCTTTGCTGCAGGTAGCTGTGATGTGCACAAAAGCTTAGGAATAATGAGGCTGCTGTGTAGCCTGCGGCAAAGGGAAGTGGCCCTGGAGGTTCACAGTCTCAAGGCTAGGAGACAAGTGAGGTATTTGGACTAGCTGACCTTTAAAGGTCATTTCCAATCCAAAGCGTTTGATGATCCTTTTGGGGACTCGGCAAAGCTCAGAGTGCAGTAGGAAAGAACAGGCAGTGTATGGAGCCAAGACTCTTCCCAGGGGAATCACTAAGTGCCACTGATGGGACAATGAGCACTAAATAAACCCAACTGTTCCAATCTACAAGTGGAGAAAATATGTTTGCACTCATTTACCATTCACTACACCACAGTCCTTCCTCATCCACTTCAAACCAACAGGCAACTGCAAAAAAAGACACTAGCAGCTTTTATACTATGACTTCTTTGAAATTTGTGGAGCTCCAAGTACCTCACAGTCCTGAGCAGTCCCGGCTGCAACATGCTGTGTGAGAGCTGAGGAAAATCTCAGTGCTACAGAGATGCAAACAACACGGCACAGAGAGGTAATGCTGCTCTCATAGCAGGGGAACATGACAGTGATTTGCCCACAGCAAGTCAATCGTAGCCAGAAAATGAAGATAGATTCCTTGACATTCTCTGTTTACCAGTGTAAACATGAATCCAAGAACATCCAGAGTATTAGATTTAGCAGCTTTGCATCCAGTGGGAATTTCTTCTAAAATTGCCTTTCATGGCCATTTTTATGCAGGAGCAGTTTCTGGTGGGCAGAAAACTTTTCACTTTATGAAAGAGATTATAAGCACAGAGATGTCTAATCGCCTTCATCAATTTTCATTAAAAATCAAGAGTGGTGCAGGGTTGAAAGTTCTCCAAGACTTTATTAAAGTGTGCAAAGCCAGAGGCAGAATAACAAATATGTTCAGAAGGATAAAATTTTGCCCTCATTACAAACTTCACACTTTCTTCTCAACGTTGAGTTTCCATTCTTTCCCTGCAGCTATTTGTGGCTTCTGTTCATTTTGATGTTCGTAGTCTTGATTTAAATCTAGCTGCAGTGTATATGATACAGCATAACAGAAGTTACAAACCTTGTTTGCACTTTATAGGCATGTCTAGGAGTGTCTTTTATAAAATTCTACCTAAAATGCTTTTCAGGCTTAAATAATAGTTACAAAGTCAGCATAATAGTAGCAAAAGAGAGTGAAAGGGAGGTGGAGGGGGGGGAAAGGAAATTAAATAGGTAATAAAATAGATTTTCAAATTAGATATTTGGAATTAAAAGCAGTGCCAGGAAGGCATTTGAATAAAGAGGAACTACCCTGCACGTTAAAAACTGCAGAGGAGAAAGTTTTTGTATAACGTTACAGTAGAGGAGTGCAGGCAAAAAAATCACAAGCTATACAGAAAATCACTATGGCCAGGGTAACACAGGAAATAAAGCAGAGCCTGGACAAAGATGTGGCTGCATCCTGCATCCCTATGGCATGCCCATAATGGAAGAGGCAATATGAAGTGTGTGGAGAAAGGAACGAGGTTTTGATTAAGCACTAATACTCATTGGCAACGTCCTTAAACACAACAATATCTCTGTCCAGGACATAGTGGATGTGGGAAGTTAGGACAGCAAGATATTCAGACTGAGCATTTCTGGCAAAAGGAAAAGAGTCAAGAAGAGCAGCAAGAAATGGGCAGGCAGTAAAACTGCTTTTAGCCTAATCATCCTCTGAAGGAGATTACACTGTACTCAGTAATTGCATGGATGGCTTCCATTCACGGCAAACTTCATTTAATTCCAAATAATTATAAAAGATAGATCACAGCTGCAGTAATAACACAGCCATGCCCTATCAAGGAATAAGAGCAAGGAGGCCAGAGAAGCAGAAAGTACTTCTGTGAAACTTCTATACTTGCAATCACTGAAGTTAATCCCCAAGTTCCTTAATCAAAATTCATCAAGAAAATACAGTCAAGGAAATCAGAAGAAATAGTGCTTGAATAACTCTTGAGGTGGGATTGGAGCTTTTGCAGCACTACATGATTAAAAATGATGGGCAAATCTTGCTCAGTTTCTAGTAATATCAAGTGGCTTTAGTAGCTACCTTTATCTATATTAACTATGAAACCACTTAAACCATGAGATGGGAGGGGGAGATTTAACAGGGTGTTAGGAGGAAGTTCTTCACAGTGAGGGTGGTGAGACACCAAAACAGGTTGCTCAGGGAGGTTGTGGCTGCTCCCTCTCTGGAGGTGTTCAAGGCCAGGTTGGAAGAGGCCTTAAGCGACCTGTTCTAGTGGGAGGTGTCCCTGCCTGTGACGGGGGATTGGCACTGGCTGATCTTTGAAGTCCTTTCCAACCTAAACCATTCTATGATTCTATGTCATTCTCAAGCATGTTTGGAAACCCTACTGAAATAGAAATCAAATAATTAGGCCTGCAAAATATCAGAAAAAAACCCAACCAAACAAAGAAAAAAACAGTAAGGAAATATTTTTTTTTACTGATCCTCAGCAACATTTTAGAAAATAAGAGCCCCAAATTTGAGCACACAATTTTAAAAGCATCATTTGACCAGTAAAGTGGCAAGCATAATCAATAAGACCTACACTAACTTCCAGGTAAACAGAACAGCACCTCAGGTGCACTGTAGTTAAAGTCCTAAAAACTCTTAATTAAAGATTTGATACAAAGCCCACTCCAGGCTCCTGCTGTCTGAATCTTTCTGTGTGAGTGGCTCAATCGTACACTTTCCAACACAAAACTGCAAGAAATATTATGATAAATCCATCCTGTGTTGGCATTGATGCATTATATTTGTGATTTGAAATGATAAAATAACCCTAATGCAACATTTTATTGCTTTCATAGATCAAATTCAAAATGACATTACATTTCTGGTAACCTGCTACAAAAGACCTAATTCTTTTATTAGACAGGTGTACTCCTGTGTAAAATATAGTGTACTGCCACAGATTACAAGAAACACTTCCAAATACTTCCTCAGTGCCTGGAGTTTTTGTCCTGCCTTTCTGGCTCATCATGGTTGTTCCCTTTGCAAAGCCCCAACAGGTTGCAGCAGTCTGAAGCAGCAGGTTTTTCACATTGAACTCAACCCAGTGGCAAAATCTCCATCAAGATGGAGATTTTAAACCCACTGTAATCCAGGCACGTTAGAAAAGCTTAGATTTCAAATACTCATCTATTCCAGGCAGGCCCCAGAATTAGCTTAGGCTCATTACAAGATGAAGTTATCCAGCATGGCTGTGATGTGAGCTCTTTGTTTTGAAACATGCCAAATTAGCAGTGCTGTCCAGTGGATGCACTGCTTGAGGTCCCTCCATCTGCATTTCCACTATCACACCATGCCTACTCTATTTAAATAAACACATTTGCTTTATTTAAGAGGCACTAAATGACCCCGTCCTTTGAAAAATCAACTTTTTGCCACTCCTAGGATTAAACACTTATGACAATGGAGTTACATAGGGAAAAGGAAAAGTTTTGCTGGTGCCTACATAAATAGAGCAGAATTCTCCAGAGAAAATATTTTCTTATCAAACTTTCTCCTTCCAGCTGCACTGAGAACAGAGGTTTTGCTATGTTTAAGAGAATCTCTACTAACAGCCTGGGCAAGAATCAAGGTTTACAGAGAAATGTGGAAATAATTAAACTAGGGGGGAAAAGTTACTCATGTTTTAATTTCATGCCTAGGTTCATTCAGAGTTTGAGATGAAGGAATGAATCATCAGTTCTTATTCAAACCCAGCCCCCGGGGAGTGTTAGATTACATGAAGTTATAGCCTGTATTCTGGCAATTAACCAGTTTTGTATGTTGGCTGCCATTTCTCTGATCCTTCATGTCTGAAAATTGGCCTAAAATCCACCAGCCAAAACAGCAGAACCTGCATCACACACATGGCAGCCCCTGAGCCCCACCGCTAAGCTGTTGCTGTGGTTTCATTGCTTCGGCCATTAACAACATGCCAAAAGATGGCCCTGAGAGGCCCCAAACACTTTCTAGGAGATTAATTACTATACATGACTGTTCCTAAGAGCTGAGGCTTGAGAGTTATTGGTTGTGACAACTTACAGGAAGCACATCCAGGAATGCTTAGTGTGAAAAGAAAGAGCTGTGTGTCTGCCTCACAGGTCTCCCTTCCCTTTCCTCAGTGATGCTGGCACCTCAGGGTACAGGAAAAAAAAATGTTAGGTGTTGCTTATAACTAAGGATCAACCACAAATTCTGAAGTTCAGGCAGTGACCTTTCCTAAAATACACGATTTTCTGACAAAAGTACTTGTAAATTAGAAGGGGACTGTCTGTGTTTAAAGGCTGTGGTAAGGTGCAGACGTTGGCTTTTTTCTTTGCAACACATCGTTAGTGGCATCGCAGACACTTCTCATTGTAAGTCTGAATGGGAAGCAGCACTGTTCCTTGCAGAATTTGCTGCACAGTCTCATCTCTTTTCATAAACTCCTTCAAAGGCTTTTAAAGGCTTTTTTTTTTTTTTTTTAATGCTGTGAAATCTGGTCTCATAAAAAAAGGAAAACAAGAAAGAAAAAAAATCCAAGCTGAAAGTCCTCCTTCCCCTTCCCCAGAGGACAGACAGTATGGCTTCAGCTAGAGAAGATGGAAGGATATTTTCATTAATTCCTGAAATGCATCGTGATGCTTCTCAGCATAATTGTACTGTAAGAGCACAAAAGTCACAGAAACTTCTTGATCACACAGTAGTACATGATCATAGTCCCAACTTCAGATAAATGAGATGGCAACACTCTGACACTTCTGGGTGTCCGGTGGCATCCATAAAACAGACACTCCACGTCAAATGCTAATTTATAGACTTACTCTGCCCCATAGTTGTCTGAGATGATCTAAGGAGCCTGGGTGCACTTTTCTGTATATGAGCTGCATTCCCTCCCTGTTTGATGAATATCAATCAGCTGTGCAGCCACAGGAGCATATTTCTTCTGAAAGATGGAGCTGTTTGCTGTACCCACTGAGATAAGGTTTCAATAAACACAATATATGAGACGTGAGCCTGTTCCTTCTTCNGGTCAGATTCAGAAAACTGTGAATTAAAAAGATATGTGAGAAGAGTAACTTTTTTTTTTTTTTTTTTTTTTTTTTTTTTTTTGGTGTATGAGTAACAAATGAGAAAGCAGATTCATTTGATAATGAATAAAACTCTGTTTCCACAAGAAACTCAAGCGTCCTTCAGTTTGTTTTAACAGGAATGGGACTCAGATCTATTTTTCACAATTTATACCCAAACACTTCCCTTATACCTTCCATGTGCTACTCTTTCTAAGCTTTCATTACCTTTTATACCCCAGCCAGGCTCATAACTCTATTTTTTAAGAATGCAGCTGTGGTTTTAAATCACGGCCCTCAACAGAAACACATTCCTGATGGTGGGTTGTGGATAACTTGTACCTCAGCAGAGGCTTTCAGAGGCTTTGCTCCTTATGTTTGACTAATTAAAATAAATAAATTTTAAAATGTGCCTAGGCTGCATGCTTGATTTGTATCTAACTTTGGTAAAAAAAGAAAAAAGGGAAGAGTCTGGGCCCTCTCATTCACTATGCTCATCCATAAAATAGCAGGTAGTCCTACATAGACAAGTAAATAGTAAACTCAATTCTGCCAATACCTCAGTACATTGTGAGCTTGATTACTTATTAGTGTCTTGGTTCATTACTCCAGAACACACTGGGGTGGTTCTTTTCAGCATCCCCTTGGGCTGTTGTGACAGGAGAAAGACTAATCGGTGGTGATTGCGGATGCCTCTGCTTGGCCTTAGGACATTCAGAAGTTACCTGGGAGCCAGAGGGCCCACTCTGCTGAGAAGCAGGATGATCCAGTGACTATTTCATTTGAGACTCCTTCTAGCCAAACATACTCAGTTCCAGTTGTAACTACTGTTCCATAGAAAAAAAAGAAGAGATTATGCAAAAAAAAAAAAAATTCTCAGCTTCGGAAAGCTCTCAAGAGCAGAAAGACTGAGATGCCTTTTTCATTCACATCTGCAGACTTTAAAAATCTCCCCTGAACCATACCTTGTATGGAGCAGCACAGAGCAAATAAACAGATTTAATAGTGAGAAACAGGATTCCCAAAATGGGAAATATTTTCATTCATCATTAGAAACTTTTTCATCAGTGCCCCAGACCACTACATAGAACTTAGGAGCACTTCATATCCATCAATACTGTTGTAACTGCCAGCCTCAGACAAGCTTTTCATCTTACAGACCATTAGATCTCTGCAGTGAAATTTGCAAGCATGATTTGACCCACACACTTATTGTTCCTTTCCCTCCCTTCCGTCTTTTCACTCTTCCTCAAGCAGACTTGAGAGAAAAGGTTGGACGTGATGATCTCAGAGGTCTCTTCCAACCTGATTAATTCTGTGATTCTGTGAAAAGTGCTTTGGACACTTTTTACAAGGGCCTCAGCTTCAAAGGGTCAAGGCCTGGCTACATCTTAGTGATAATCTTCTGCCATCGACAAATCAGACATTAGATCTAGGGCTGGCAGTGAGCCTAAGCTCCCTCTGCATTCAGAAAAGAAGAATGGGTAGGCTGGAAGGGTCATTACTGTCCCCAGTTCTGGGCCCCTCAATTTAAGAAAGATGTTGGGGTGCTTGAACATGTCCAGAGAAGGGCACTGAGGCTGGTGAGGGGCTGGAGCACAGCCCTGTGAGGAGCAGCTGAGCGAGATGGGGGTGTGCAGCCTGGAGAAGAGGAGGCTCAGGGGAGACCTTATTGCTCTCTGAAAGGAGGCTGTAGCCAGGTGGGGTCAGTCCCTTCTTCCATGCACCCAGTAACAGAACAAGAGCACACAGCCTCAAACTGTGTCAGGAGAGGTTTAGGCTGGATGTTAGGAAGAAATTCTACATGGAAAGAGTGATTGCCATTGGAATGGGCTGCCCGGGGAGTTGGTAAAGTCTCCATCCCTGGAGGTGTTTAGAAGGAGGCTTAGTGCCTTGGTTTAGTTAATTAGAAGGGTTAGGTGATAGGTAGGATTCGATGATCCTAGGGGTCTTTTCCAACCCGTTTAATTCTGTGTTCTCTTGCTAAAACAGCCAGATGGATCACCCTGAGGAGCCTTAGCTTCTGTGTGTAGCCTATAGAGGGAACCCAAACCCAGCTTTGCTGGGACGACTTGTGTCTAGGTGGACCTGTGCTCTGGTTTCCACACGCAGCCCCAGCCCCTGTGCACAAACCAAGCTGTACCTTCCCTGAAGCCTGTGTTCCCAAACAATGCAATCACCTGAATGAGCCTGCATGTTTCAGGATATAACCATAAATCTTTTTTTATGGTACAGCACCTGAGGCACAGCCTGAAAAGTGTTTTTTAAAATCTCTCTTTCTCTAGCAAGCAATAATAGAGAGGTTTAAGTAGTCAGTTAGCTGCTAGTCAAGGAAGTAACTGCTTGTGTTGGCAATTGAATGGGAGAAAAAAAAAAAAAAAGGACCAGCATATACATAATGATTGAATAAAAAATTCTACACCCAAAATACTGAAAGAAAGGGTTTGGTTGGTTTTGATTTTTTTGTTTGTTTCTTTGTTTTTTAACGAGGCCAAGGCAAATGAAGGCACTCAGAAGCTTCCCTGAGGTTTTGAGCCTTCTGAGAAATTTTCTTGTTTTATTTAAGAGATTGGATTTTATTTTTTTTTTCTAACTGGTTGTCCACAGCCACATTTCCTGCTTTTAAAATCCCATGCCATTGAAAGCCAAGCAGCACCAACAACTGGCATGACAAGGGTAAAATGAATTACATCAGGATGGCAGCCAGCAGAGCGAAGTTTACAAGTGACAGGAGTTTGAACCATTCTCCAGGTGAGATCACTCCCTTGGTAGCCCACATTCATGAATAGCAATTTTCACTTGAACAAAAAGCAGAAAAAGCAACCACATATTTCAGAGGTAGAAGCTGGACTTACAATCAGAAGATTTTAAAAAACAACAAAACCAAAGGAGACTGAGTATTGAGGGCTGCTGAATGAATCATACGTAAAAAACCCAATACTATAACCTCAAGAGGGTGTAGGATGAAATTCAGCACATCGATTTCAGCATCTTTAGCATTACAAACAATTTCCACTGCTGCCAGACATTTGGAGATGGTCTGTGAACCTAAAATACCCCAAAGGTTGCTGATACATTTCTTGTTAATTCAGAGTGGTTTAAGTTCACTTCTTTTAGGACTACACCTTTCCATCTCTCCAACAGAATTAGATAAATCAGTATAGATCTACTGATGCTTCGCCTGCGTAATCATCCCTATATAAAATGTTAACTCCTAGGGCAGGAAGTGAATCCATTATAAATCTCTTTAAAAGCTCAACAAATAAAATATTAAACACTACATTCATCACAGTCATGTTCTGACAGCACTAGACCCATTACATGGTACACCACAGGGCCAGTGGGTAGGATACTTCAAATGAGTCAGTGCTATGGCTTTTTGTTACTATGATTAATGACATTTGCATGCTGCAGAAGGATCCAGCTCAGTTCCCACTGAGTCACATTCATTCCTCCAACAAAAATCTGTGTGGTGCCAAATGTTGTCCCATGATCCTCTCTTAGTCTTTTCCTCAGGCAAAATTCCAGTAAATGTCAATGGAGACTTTTCCTGACTAAGCACTTCATTCTCTGACCCTTTAATATCATACAGGAGAGTTATGTGTGCAGTGCCACTTACTAGGGACACTTTTCATTCTGCTACATATCTTAGTGGGAGTTCAGCAACTAACAGTGTGAACCAGCTGGTGTGATTCCAGCACAGAGCTCTGATCACTAACATTTTAGTCACACTCTTTGGCTTTTGACCAGTCACTTGAACAACCTCTGGCTCAGTTTCTCTACCCAAAGCCACACAGTATGGGAGGTGATAATAAATTAGCTTGTCTACCTAGTAGTTTAAAAAGCAATAAACAAATGGCATAGCACCTAATAAGGAATTAGCAGTAAATATACATTGAGATGTTATGATTCCCAGTTGGTTCTCATCCTCAGCTGGTGCAACTCTAGTTACAGCTTGGTTTCAACATATCAAGAATTGGACCCTCAAGAAACAGAGAAGCAAATTAAAATTGTGTCTGCAGTACAGGCTGCATCTACTCCAGAACATCCCAACACTAGAGAGATGTGGACCTGCTGGAGTGGGTCCACAGGAGGACCAGAAAGATGATCAGAAGGATGGAGCACCTCTCCTGTGAAGACAGCTTTAAAAATTGAGACTGTTCAGCCTGGACAAGAGGAGGTTCCAGGGAGAGCTTCAATATCTGAAGGGAATCTACAAGAAGGCTGGGGAGGGATTGATTTAGAAGGGCTTGTGGCAATGGTTTGAAACTGGAGCAGGGTAGATAGGTTGGACATAAGAAAGAAGTTCTTCACAATGAGAGTGGTAAAATATTGGAACATGTTGCCTAGGGATGTGGCTGAGGTCCCATTCCTGGAGATACTCAAGATCAGACTCAACATGGCCTTGGGGAGCCTGCTCTAGTTGAAGGGATCCCTGGTGACTGCAGGGGGATTGGACAAGATGACCTTTGAGAATCCCTTCCAAACCAATGCAATCTGTGAACCTCACCCACCTTTTACCCTGCATTTACAGACGTGTGATGGATTTTATCTTGCTCAGAGTGAGGACTGATCTCATGACCTTTCAAATGAGAAGTAAGAAGGCCTTTACCTGGAGCTGAACAATGCAACTCCAGGAGGTGCCATTATGCCTCACTCATACCCGCAGGAGGAGGTTCAGCTGAGATGCCCGATGAAGAACAGGCTGTATGGGCTCAGTCACTGAGAGAGGACAAACACTAGCAGAAGAGACCTCATCGAGAAGTGAGGAAAAGTGTAAGAGATGGAAGGATGCCTCCTGAGAGAAAGAGGGAAATGCTCCCTGACCGCCTGTCTGAAAGAAAGCCATGTTTCCAGTGTTATGGATACACACATAAAAATTATATATATACACTGCAGCTGCATACAAATACACAGACCATCACAAGCTGAGGAGGCAAAAGCAGGTGGGTTTTTTGGGGTTTTTTTTGGTAGAAAAGGTGACAAATCACGCAGGAGGATGTGAGAGAGTTAACATCAGAGGAACACTGTATCAGTTTCCCTGCAGCTTCATAAATATGTAAAATCTGAACTACCAGCTTTTAGCTACTTCACAAGTTCTCCTGATTGTCCTCAGAAGCAAATTTTGGGTTTCACCTTCAAAGTGAATGAGGGAATAAAACCAAACATGTCAATAACATAAAGAGACAAGACCAATTAGAATCTCAATCTAAAGGCCACGTATGCCCCAGATAAGGTTCTCAAACAACACAACAAGGAGAAAACAAACAAAGAAGAAAAAAAGAGAATCAGAATTTTATAAAGCACTCCTGCAGTAACAGCAACCTCACTAATGTATTTATAGGACCATCACAGGCTCTAGTGAGATGTGGAGTATGGTAGCATCTCACTTTGGGTGACATTTGCTCACACTGTCCCTCTCATCTCTACTGTTCTTCCTTTCTCATTTTTGTACAACCAGCTTCTAAACTAGGAATGTTTTAGTGAGTAAACCACTCAAGACAAATACCATGTGAGAGAAAATATCTTCCAAACCCTAAGGTGCCCAAGAATTCACTTGAGGCATTCAAAGGTGTCAGAGTTTCTAATGTACTTAGCTCTGATAACTACAGTTGATTGACCCAGCTCAATCAACACAGCACACCATCCAAAGCTAAGGAAGTAAAAGCAGCTTCTGTTTTGGGGAATAAATATGGCAAACCTGCAGGAGAATGTGCCAGAATTAACATTGGTTAATACTGCCTGTTTCCCAAAGCCCATAACATGGTCTGAGTCTTATCAGGCTCTTTACTGAGAACAAAAAGCTACTAAGTAAATTGTATTTGCTGAAAGCCACAAAAATCTGCATTTTAGAAACTGAGACCTTTAATCCCGCTGTTGAGAAGAGCCAGGCAGGCAGAGACCATAAAAAGAAGGGTTAAAATTACAGGCTGAGAAAAAAAAAAAAAAGAGTGTGGTGGTTCTTTGCCTGGCTGACTCAGTGACTTTGCTAAGTCACTTCATTGCAGTAAAATGAGGATCATGTTCAGCTATCTCAGAGGCACACTGTCAGTATTTTCAGAGCACATCACAGAGGGTAACACAGAAGATCCACAAGAGTAAAAGTAGCAGTATTCCATTCTCCACCACCATTAATACCATTAATTCCTGTTCCTCACAAGCCAGCACACTATTTTCTTCTGTAGCAGAAGTTCCAAACTGTATAATACAAGAGAATCCTCGGAATAAAACGAGGGCTTTAGAAATGATAGCCTGTTTAACCCAACCATTTAACCCATTTAGAGGAAGCAGAAGAAGAGTAAAAGGAAGAACAAGAGGCTAAGGAGGAGTTAAAAACAAACCTTGCACCTTGATTGTACCTCTAGTTCCTCAGTTTAGAAAGCAGCTGGTTTCCACCTGTCCTAAACCCTGGCCTTTTTAAAAGCAAATGTCAGCACTGATGCCTGACTGCAGATGAGGCTGTTCTCCATGAAGAGGAGTGAATTCCAGCAGTACCTCATCATTCACCCCTTCTAACTCAGCAGCACAGACAGCCCAGAGCATCAATCCACAGTGACATTTCAGCTCCAATTAGATATCATTGCATTAAAAGCCCAGGAGCTGATCTTGCAGCATTGTTCTTTCATTTGAACCCATTTATGAGATTCCCAACACTTTTTAAAACAAGGCTATGAGGACAGCTTTAATAATTACAAGAAACTAACTGCTTTGAAGGGTAATTTGCAGTGGCTTTTGGTGAGGATTAACTTCTCTCACAGTTGTGTTTCTGGGCCTTTTGAAGCTTCTTGTTGAACAAGAATTGTGAATGCTACGTGGTAGAGGTACAGCCCCCTCCAGCCTCTGTGAAAGGTGGCAATTACACAGCTGCAGACAGCATAAAAAGCCATTAAAAAAAAATCCAATAAATTACACATATACTTTAATAACGCCTCTGCCTTCTTTCTGCATTGCACACCAGGTGCTGTTTGAAAGGCTCAGGTCCTGCAGGGCCAGAGCTCAGGGCTGGCGAAGGCTGCTAGAAGGGAGGGCTCAACACCCTGCTCTGCATAGTGATTACACTCAGGGTACTACAGGGAGAGCCAGGCAAGTCGGGGCTGTCCCACTTCCCCAGCACACACTGCCTCCTGAAATGCCTTCTCTTTAAGAAATCTAATTATCAAAAGACAGAGCTGCAGGGGACCTCTGAATCTTGTACACGCTCTTGCAGCACTTAACAACTGCTGCGCAGTTCTTGTTAATTAGTGCTGGTGATTTGCATTTACATTGGGCCTAACTTGATGACACACTTTGTTCCAGCATCGGGGGCTGTGTAATTCCCCAGTTCAATTGCAGAGAGGGATGTATTACAGTCCATTGATCAGGGTGAGATCATCCAGGTGCAGCACAGCAGCTCATGTCAGACCAGTGACAGATGACTTTGGCTACCTTGTGCCATGCCTCTTTCCAGCAGTACATAATGCAGCTAAGAACTTAAAGTTTCTAATTTGTTTGGGAGCGGGGGTATGGATTTTGTTTGGGTTTTTTTGCTTTGTTTGGATTATGTTTTCCCCCCCCTTCTTTCTCCTTTACCCTCTTTCCCCTACTTCTCACCGCTAAACACCTTTCCCCTCCTGCTCTGAAGTGTTTTTAGAGCAACATACACATGAGATAGGAGTTAAACACCCTTACAGTGCTTATAAAGGGTCTTTCTCTCAACAGACTTTCAAGACCTCCATGTTTAAATCTACCAAAGTAAAGAGCACTTCTTTATTCTTTCTTAGAGCTCTGGCCCAAAGAGTTAATGACAAAAGAAGCACCCACATCACTGTTCTGCAGCTTGATAAAGCAGAGGAGAAAGCAAAGGAGACTGGGCCAACACATGCCAGCACTGAGTCTGTGGCGCAGATTCATCCTTAGAGATCTAAACCTGCACTGATTGTTAAATGAAGGGTAGCAAGCAGCTATTCTTCTCAAGGCCCTTTGACCCTCACCTCTTCAGATGCTATCTACAAGCTGACCTTGCCTGTGAGGCAGGTGAGCACATCTTCAGATGTCTTTCTCTCTGCTTACTTGTCAGATTTCTCAGCATGGCATCCAGTTATGAAATACTGAAGTTAAAAAAACATAAAATTTAAACTTCATAAAAAAAAAAAAAATTAACAAACACCCACTAAATAAGCAAGTTAGTTCCTATAGTTATGTTCTGCTCCAGGGTAATTTCTGTGATGTCTTCCACAATCCCAGGCTGCCAGTCACTGCATCATTTGGCAGAAACAGTCTTGTCTCCGACTGTTCAGTTTGAAATTAGAAGCACAGTAAAACAGGAATTAATGTTGATGTTTTATAGGGACTCACATCATTAGATAGCCACTGTTTCTGAAGTCAAATAGCTTCTTTCCTTTTATCCTTTTGCTTGACCGAGAACCTTTAAGTTGCTTCAGTCTTCAGTGCTGGACCTAGCTTTACCTTTTAACAGCAGTTTATTTTCTTCTGCTCAGCTTGAAAAGCTAGTTTTAACTGATCAACTCAGACAGGCTCCAGAAAGACTTTTAATTTAATTTTTAAATGGAGAACATGATGTTCACATTAGGAGCAGCAATAAGGGGGGAAAAAAAAAAAAAAAAAA